>OZJO01003515.1:0-38117 GCA_900406225.1 Acrobeloides nanus | reverse complement strand
TTGCACATACATATCTTTTCTCGGTAATACATAATTGTCCGTGGCACTTAACTTGTTCGTCTATTGCTTTTGTTCACAGAAAGTTTGGCGCGCAATTTTCTTTTTCCTTACTTAAGGAATCCAAGAATTTTGATAATGTTTTTGACCTTCTGAAGGCGGAGAATTTGTTTCGTAATTTTTCAACAAAAAGACATTTTTTTAATCCAATTTATGGGGGTCGTTTCAGATTTCTACAAAATGTAATGTCTGAAAAATTCCGAAATGAGCGAAAATGATGCTGACAGGTCTCACGGCGTACCAAAATTTCGAAAAGATGAAGGCAAGGGTCAAACTTAGCACAAAAAATGACGCCAATCGACTCAACTCGCTTCAAAAATGGGGTTTTGGGTTTTCCTATGGCCGAGTGGCTAAAGCGATCTGTATTAACTTATAGGGCACATTTTTTTGAACCCGCGCCCCATTGTTAATGCCGAGCGCGTTAGCCACTTAGCCATGGAAACCCCCCCCCCCCAAATCTCATGATATGGTACTCGTTTTAAAGCGCTCGGCGAGCTGAGTCTATTGGCAACATTTTAAACTTTTAATCCTTGCCTTTAGGGTTTTTTTGGATTTTTTGTACGCCGTGTAACATGTCTTATCTTTTCTATCAATCAGTAGTAGACTAATTGCAATCAAGTTTTGAAGGACGGTTGTTTTTCTTTTTGTTCAAATGATTGTTGTTAGCATTTTTGGGGCACTACCAAGCTCTTCGACTTTGATTGTAAAAAAGCACGCGATTTGTCTAGTGTTTTCTCGGCGTTTGATGCCGCGAAAGCTGTGCACTTTTTACGGATGAAATGGCAAAGAGAAAGTTCGACGCGCATGCTTCTTTGTCTGATGGAAATGAAATGCCACTTAGTGCTGTTGATCAAAACATTCGATGATAGCCAACGATAAAGATGTGAAAGTTTCTTCAAATCGTAAAATGGGGGAGGGGGAATAGTAGAAAGTTTTTGAACTAGACCTCCTAGGAAAGAAAATAAGATGTAGCAAGAAAAAAAGATTTGTTTTTGTGATTTTAAAAATTTTTAAAGGAAATGTTAGGAAATTCGATTTTTAGAAAAATTCAAAAAAAAAATTCATATCAGCAAAAAAATTAGGATTGGGCTTGGGCTTAGGCTTAGGCTTAAGCTTATTCTCTGTCTTAGGCTTTCTTTTCTTCATATCTCTGTTGCATGGTAAGATTCCAAAAGTTTGGGAGCACATGACCAAATGATAGGACGATGGTTCTCGGTTTTTGTGCTGAAATTGGAGGAGATTCGAAATTTTAAAAACGAGTCATGCCATTAAATTTAACTCATCGAGCGCTTCAAAACAAGTACCATATCATGTTGTTTTGGGGTTTCCTCGTGATCGAGTGGCTAAGATGATATATTCGCACTTATAGGTCTCGGGTTCGAATCCCGCTTTGAATCTAAAGTCTGGTTCTTTAATCACCATGTGAAATTTTTCGAACCTTTTAAAATTGCCGCCAAAAACGTTGCCGCGTAGTGCGATCGGATCGCCTTGAACGTCCTCGCAAAAATCACACAACCCAAAACACTAAAACAAATTGGCGCATGATTAAGAAGTTGAGCGTGAAATGAAAATTTTCAATCGCTCTTCTCTCTTTTCTCAGACAAGTAGGAATTATGAAAAAAAAAGTTTGGCGCGAATGCAAGTTTCTTTGTTCGTCTAGGATGGATCTCATTGCTAAAAAATAAAAAATCTCATGGGGTGACCCCAGATGGTGTTTTTTATTTGGACGTGTTTTTCGGTTGAAGTCTTCAAGGACACAGTTCAAATAGCAACAACTATATAAGAAAAGGGAGGAAAAGAAAAATGGGAGAATATGGGAAAGCAAAAAATGAATTTTTTTTATAAAACTGATAAAGTGTGTAGACTGATTGGATCGTATTCAACATACATTTTTGCAAAATACTAAAAAAATTTCAACGAAAACGAGCAAAAAATGCCAAATTTACAAGGGAAACACCCCCAGTTGATGGTGAAAATTTCGAAAAAGTCCTAGATATTCTCGTATAGTATTCTCAACTTGTAAAAAATTTGAATGAATTAGCTGATGAGCTGCGCACGTTTTACAGTAAGTTAATTTACAAACTTCAATATTTTTGGCGTTTAAGTGATATTACTTTATGGGCCTCTTAGCTTTTTGGGACGTTAGCGTAGTGGCTAAAGCAGTTATCTTCCATCTAAAAGGTGCGGGTTCGAATCCCACTTGCGTTCAAATTTTTTTACCTTTTTACAAAATTTTCTCTATTTTTTTGCCTTTATTTGTTTACAATTTTAAACAAATTCAAAATATTGAAAATCATAAAATTCACAATAATAAAAATATTTAAATTGTGGATTTAACCCATGGAAAAAATAGAGAAAATTTTGTAAAAGGGCAAAAAAATTCAGACAGTAGTGGGACTCGAACCAGCATCTCTTTAGATGAAAGAGCAACTGCCTTAGCCACTACGCTATTGATCCAAAAAGTAAAGAGAATCATAAAATCAATATCACCTAAACAAAAAATATTGAAATTTCCAAGTTAATTTACTGTAAAACGTACGCAGCTCATCAGTTAATTTATTCAAATTTGTTACAAATTGAGGATGCTTTACAAGAATTTTTCGAAATTTCCACCATCAACTGGGATAGTTCCCCCTTTTTTGGGACCGACAATACTTATCGAACAACCCAATAAATTGTTTGGAGATCAAGCAATTTCATGCACCGCTAAGCCGTCTTCAAACACATTTTTATACCTAATAAGAATGAACTAGACTCATCTAATAAAAACCTCAAATAAACCTCACTAGCGCCAATAAACCTCACAAAGAAGATCCATGATACGACTATTAGGGCAAAAAGAAAAAGAGGTTCTTCAAGAAAAAATAGCAATAAATCATGCTCGCGCATTTTTAACCGCATAATCTGTTTTAAATGGGTATTTTCGCGCATCATGCAATTCCTCAATTCCTTCGCTCGGTTTCGAAATTTGACGAGTCCTAGAAAACCTCGTTCCCAGAGCAAAAAAATCGATCTCTCTTTTTTGTCAAAATATGCATTTATTTTTTTGGCATGTGCGCGAGTTCCTAATGTTTTTGTATAAAAATTTCGAAATCTTGGGTCTATACAAAATTGAAGGACACGACTATAAAGTGAGGCAAAATATTTTTAATTTGAGGCTCCAACATTGCATGAATTTGCACCATCGATTCCCAAATTTATATGAAAAACATGAAGAGTTGTGTTTTTATTCCATCTGTTTTGATGAGGATTTTTACAAGGTTTCCCCCCTCCCAAATTTGGCAATTTTGCGATTTTTTAAAAAAATTTTCAAGTTATTTTCGCTTAAATACTCACTATCGTCCCTGAATCAGGGTCAGGGAGACGTTTTCAAGTTTTGGTAATGCGCGCAAAATCGATTCCTAACCCTTTTCATGGCGAGATTTGAAAAATGCCGACTACAGAGCGATCAAATAGATCTGCAATTTTAGTAAAATTGGAATTCCTAGACAAGGACAATGAATTTTTCGATGCGTCTGTTTAATGAAAGATAAGAGAGCTCATTACTTCTGGGTATAAAAAACATATAAATTTTTTTTCACTTTATAGCTTTTCACAAGAGCTATGAAAAAATATTTCTGGCAATGTTATTTTTTAAAGTAAAAAAAATATAATCCGACTTATGCAACACCATCGCTGTGCCAAGAGAAGTTAGTCACACAGCCAAAGCTAGGCTTAGAGTTGACCCCCTCCCGCCGAGTACACCTGCGCAGAACAACACACATGCCAGAAGATGGGCCAAGTGAAAAACATCCAAAAATGCCATCAATGGACAAATTTCCCGCCAACTAGAATCTCAATCACCAACCTGAAAGAAAAAGGTCAACGGAAATCTTTTATGTGCTTCAGGTATGTGCTCAAAGAATTAAGCTCGATACTTCAAACAAGGTTATGTCATTGTTTTTGAGAGATGGCCTCCAAGGCACTAAGTCCACGGCCTTACTTTTTTAAAATAACTTTTGTGCCATGCTAATAAAAGTTTATCCTCAGGATATTCTGTAAGGAAGAATTTGAATGAGGGTAATAACCGGAAAATATCCAAACGAGCGCAACTTCAAGGTATTTAGGGCATTTCAAGCAAAGAGAAAAAATTCAAAAAGTTCATCATCCGTGGTGAAGTAGCAAGCGTCTCATGTTGCATTCAAATCGTCGATTTTCTATCCCACACGAGTGAAAATTCATTTGACCAATTGATAAAGGAGAACCCCATACAATTAGTTTTTGAGATACTCAGGGTCAAGGAAGCATTTTCATTCTTCAGAAATCCACGCAATCGATTTCGCATAAAATTACCTCTAATGGGTCATTTTTAGTTTAAAATTTTTCCGGTTCCAAAAAAATTTTTTAAGCCCAAAAATCACAAAAATGCACTTTTTTGACTCGCTCCGTAAAACTCATCGGAAAACATCCTATACTAACTAAATAGTAGTCAGAGATGGAACATGTAAAATCGAATCGAACGATCTCGCTCGACTGAACATAGAAAGTATACTGTATATAAGCAAATTTAAGTCCAATATAAATGCTAATAAATTTTTTCGATCATGAGAAGCTCGGAGAAAAACAAAAATAAGTGGATTGAAATAGCGCAAGACAAATCAATAAGATAAGATGATTTTACAACCATATAGTACAGGGTTGTATCCATGAATAGGGTTGTAAAACGGGTCTGTGCTTAGCGTTTAGTTTTTTAACATCTAAAAAACATATTTACAAAAGTACCAAACATTGGTGGTACAAGGTTATAAAACAAGGTACTTGAATACTTTAACCTGTGTACCTGTTTTGGTAAAAATTTTGTAGAATCGTAAAAAATATTTACGTAAAATACAAACACATCGAATCTGCTCAAGCATTCATGTATTCCCACTACAGAGTGTCCCAAAAAGTGGATTTTTGCGATTTTAAAAAATGTACTTTTTTAAACTAAATGGCCCCTATAGGTAGGGTTGCCAGATTGTAACGTAGCAAGGCTTTTCGACGTTCATAAAGTTGACACGATAAAGTTGGCATGAATAAAGTTGACACGAAACGATTTTTTTGTTGAAAAAATTAGGATCAATCATGTCAACTTTATTCGTATCAACTTTATCGTGTCAACCTTCCGTGTCAACTTTATGAATGTCGGCTTTTCAATTAGGAATGTAGCGTCAGATAGAACGTTACCAAAAAATTTCCAACGTATTGTAACGTCACCAAAAAATTTTTTTGAACGTTTGTAAAAAAGTATCTGGTAACGCTACCTATAGGGATAACTTTATGCGAGGAATTGATTGCGCGCATTCCTGAACTCTGAAGATGCTTCTTGATCCTAATTCAGGGAAAAATTGGGGTTTCCATTTCCATCCATTATCGCCCCAAATAAAAGTTTTTCAATCTCAGCGGTTTTCGTGGGCGTACGATGCTGACTATTATACCTTACAATGGAAATATTAGTGCTGAGCAAAGCGGAAAAAGAAAAGTTGTTAGTTCATATCTATACTATTCGAAGTCAAAAGGAGGCTTCACAAGAAAATTTCAAAAAAATACTCCAGAAGACGAATGAAAAGCTGCGATAGTTCGATTAGCTCTTCAAAAGGATTTACAACCAAGTCCTGCTATTCCAGAAAATGAAGAATTGTTTGGAGATGGCATTACCAAGGAAGTAGAAGACACGAAATATGTTATTCTATCCCATACTGTTAGTCTTGGAGATAACGGAAATCAGTATTATTTTGACGACGATGTTGATGATTTTATCAAAATGTCTCCCCCTTTAAGCTCGAAAATAGTCATTTTTTGCATTTTTTTTATCTGGAAGGACTTTCTAGGAGTAATTTTTGAAGCATTTTCAAGATTTGGGAATGCACGCAATCGATTCCCCATACAAAATTGCCCATATAGGGGTCATTTTTAGGAAAAAATTTCCGGGTCCCAAAAAATCCACTTTTTTGGGACACCCTGTAGTTCGATCATAAAAAAGTCGGCTTTCTTACAAGCCAGACACATTTTCGACAGAATCTTTTGTATTGGTTTTAGAGAAGCGCTAAATAGGACATAAAATTTTGATTTTATAGTTCTATTTATACATCGTAAACTGTGAACAAATTTTCATTATCGGAAAATTATACCGTCAAAAAAAACATGAAGAGAGAAGCCGATCTGGCAATATAGTTCGTCTCCACAAAAAAGTCCACATGCGATGGCCACGAAAAAAACACATGCGATGGTCTCGAAAATTCATAAAAGTTCCTCGGGGCCAACCAAAATTGGTACACCGGTATGACATTTGAGAGCTATGTCCCAAAATTTAGGAAAAAATTTAGAATCCGAAGTTTAAAAAGACAAAATTGGGCTTAGGCCTAAGGCTTGGGCCTTAGACTAGGCCTAAGCCTAGTCCTAAAGCCTAGTCCTAAAGCCTAAGCCTAATTTTGGTTTTTTTTCTCACAAATTCTAAATTGTACACAAATTCAAAATTTCAAATGCAATTATCTCGAAAACTACAACGATTCAGAACATGCCATAAAACAAAAAACGCTCCATTTTCCATGAACTTTCCGAATATCAACAAAAATTGGCAACTTTTTCCCACTGGACTGGTCCTTTAAAGGAAAAATGCCGATGCCGACACATTTTCGGTAATAGTTATAAAGATGAGGTCTACTAATCGATCGGCAAAAGAGCATCAGAAAAAGCACTTATTATGGTTTGTTTTTTACCGACTAGAAAAAAAATATTAAAGAGAAGACCATTGTCTGCTTTGGTTGCATCACAGAAAATCTTAGGTTACCTGCTGATCAACTAAAATGCTTTTATGCAGTTTTGTATTTATACTTTGCCGATTGTACAGAGTGATTTCGCAAAAAGAGAATTTTATCGATGACCCCTGATCCTGGTTCAGGGGAGGGATCGGTGCATTGAAGCGAAAATCGGAAATATCCATGCAGAGGGCTATGTGGCCGAAAATGACATCCCTGGGGTTTTTCTATGCGGAGAATCGATTGCGTGCATTCTTGAGCCCTGAAAATTATTTCCTGATTTAGGGTTGGTGTATTGAAGCGAAAATCGAAATTAGCTGTACAAGGGGGCTAGGTGGTTGAAAATGTCACTTCTGGAGGTTTTTCTATGCGAGGAATCGATTATGTGCATTTCCGAATCTTGAAAACGCTTCCTTAACCCTGGTTCATGGAAGAGGCATGTGTATTGAAGCGAAAATAAGCTAATTCAGAGAAGTGTTTTCAGGGTTCGGCAATGCGCAATAGATTCTTCGCGTAGAAAGACTCCCCATATGGTTATTTTGGTGAAAATTAAAAAGCTTAAAAATTTTTGAAAAAATCGCATAATTCTCTATTTTTAATCAATTTGTAAGATATTTTAGCGCAGTGGATAGAGAAGGCGACTGTCCAATCTGGCAAGTTAAACAACGTTAGACAGCCAGGTTCGATCTTCCCAGTGGGGCCAAATTTTATAAAAATTTAAAAAATCGATGCAAAAATTGATTTTTCCGCAAAAAATTCAAAAAAGTTTGTGTATTACAACGAAAACATGAAGAGTTTAAAACACAATTATCTCAAAAACTACCACGCTTCAGAATTTACTGTAAAAACAAAAAATGCTCCATTTTTCATGAATTTTCCGAATATATAATTTTTACATAGAGTTTTTTTTCGAGAGGACTGGTCCTTTAATCTTTATTCATAAGACCCCATTGATAAGCCCAAAATTTATGGTATTAAAAACGCGAATAAGATTGAAAACGACTCGTAAATAATCGCATTATACATCGTCTAAAGTGTAAATAAGTTTACAACTTCGATCATAAAAGGTGTGCTTCTTGAAAAACTTTTACGATAGGTCCGCTTAACACTTATTAAAAAGCATCTAACAGGGTCATTCAGCACAGCCCCCCATCAAAGAAAGTTGAATATCTCAGCGAATTTAAACAAATTTTCACATACGAACCTTTTACACGTTATTAGTTGACCAATAGGGCACACAATATGCAAAAATTTTGAACGAGTTTGATTATCAAAACGAAATCCCGAATTTGAATTCCTTAGAAATTTTTTTAAAATTCTACCACCAATCGATAGCGTGCATCAAAAAATGATAGTACCCCAAATCTCATAAAAAACATTTTCTTCATTTTCGAGAAAATTTAACTCAAAGTTTATTAAAAATGGTCGAAAACTGCATAATTTTAGTGAAAAAGTTGTCTAACCATAGAATATACAGCTTTTTTCACAGTCAAAATCAAATTGACACAGGTGGGATTCGAACCCGAGACCTTTCGATTCGAATCTTGAAGCATTACCACTAAGCCAAGTTCACGATAAAAATCGGATTTTAATTTTGCTTATAATTTAACATGAATTTTTTTAACAATTTTTTTCAACAATTTTTTTGAATCTTGCTCAGAATAATTTTTTTGAATATTTGCTCAAAAAGGAGTATTCCCTTTGTTAAAAAAAAACATGATGATAAAAAATTCCAGAAAATGATAAAAGAATTTCTCCGAAAAATCAATAAAATTAACAAAACCAAAACATGTGATGATAACTTATGAAATTTACTACAAGTCATGACAAATCAAGAGTCTAACTGTTTTCTGATTTGCGCCAAAAATTTTCCTTATCAGTTCTCGACGAATTTCCATTCACTCTTCTATTTGAACAACTTCGAAGTGAAAATCGAAATGCCAATTTTACTACTACTACTATACAAACACAAGACATTTCTTGTACAAGCACACTAACCCAGAAATTCCTCGAATCAATATACCTTTTTAAGATACTAATCAAACAATTTCCTATTGTCTTTGCCACGAACTTTGTGTGTATGTGGCATACCTGTGGGGTAATTATTCTTTATGGACATCCTTTCCCAGTCTAATACTGGCTAATCTGCATGCCAAATCTAGGCCAAAAAGTATGCCCTGTAGTGTCTTAAAGACGCTTTTGGAAATTTTTTGAATGGGAATTTCTCAAGAAAGATTGAGCGTAATAAAGATTGATGAACTTGGGAAGTTTTTATTTGCCTATACTTGATAGTTAACAGAGAATCAAATGCTAAGCCAAGGATTATTGAACGATAGAGATCCGAAATTTAAAAAATCAGAATTTAGACAACATAAAATTTAGAAAGTCCGAAATTTAGAACCCGAAATTTAGAAATCCAAAATTAGGCTTAGACCTAAGCCTAAGGCCTAAGCCTAATTGATAAAACTAAGATCGATTCAACTAGGGTCGAACCTGAAAGTATGTTTATTACTCCAAAATCGATCCAGGTTAAAACCATCAGTTAAGTGTAAAGCTGATGCTTCCTTAATGCCGATTAAGTTTATAGGTCAAGTCTTCCATTTTATGCGCTTTGAAAAATAATAGTTTCCGACAAGGTTTATCCAAAATACCGACAAGTTGAGATAAAATTTGCTCAGAAAGAAGTTATGAAGCTACTACACGATAGGGGAGGGGGCTTAGGAGTAGGCTTGGGCTTGGTCTTAGGCATAGGCTTGGGCTTAAGCATAGGCTAATTAGGCTTAGGCATAGGCTTGGGCTTAGGCTTACTAATAGGCTTGGGCTTAGGTTTGGGCTTAGGCACAGGCTTAGGTGAAGGCTTAAGATTAGGAGTAGGCATGTCCGTTTGCAAGTGTCAGCGGTGGCAATGATCTTAAACCTGAAATTTTGAAAAAACCAATAAACATTTTTTCCTATGGGAAAATTTTTATTTTAAAATTTTTTAATAAATTTTTTCCATGGCAAAAATATTCCCATGGAAAAAATCTTCCTATAAGAAAAACTTTTTATTGGTTTTTCCATTATGTCGTTTCTTTCGTATCATTGCATTCGTATCGTTTCAAACCTTTCGTTTCGTTTCATTCGAGTCTATGCCATTTTCCGCGACCATGGTCCTTTAAGGTCAATTTTCTGCAAATTATACAAACATACCACTTTATCAGTCCAAATAAGAGCCACAAACAAATTAGAACCCAAGGGTCGGCCACTTCAAACAGTCCCCGATACTGAGGACGAGACAAAACTGTACAATGACGACGTAAACATATACATAGCCGGATCATTACCACTCATTTCGCGCATTAGCATTCATAGCACTCATACACTTAAGCAATGTAAGCCCATACTTAAAGTTTTGTATAGAGCACTCAACTTTCTAAACTTCGAGTGCTAATGATATTTTCTGACTTTCAAAGAGGATGATGAGAACGCAAATAGTAACTTTTCGAGGAATTTCTTGAACACCCGTGTACAGTAAGTGTAAAGGTAATGAATCACCTGATAAAAAGCGAGTTCCTTTTTACTCAAAAACTTCCGGAAGCGCCATATGGTGTTGACCTTATTGAGGAAGACGTATTAGCGCCACTGATTTATTACTCCACAACAGCAAAAGGTTGTTATTCTTATAGTGTGTCCAGGCGAGCGGATTATTCTCACATAAAAATAGGAAATCAATTGAAGAGCAGGAAAACGGTACAAATAGCCATATGGAAAAGAGATATTGAAGATTTAAAAAAGTGTGAGAAAATTAGCTGACCATTCATAATTATTGGAATCGTGGCTATTTCATAATAATTAAAAAATCAACATTTACTGGGTGTCCCCAAAAAAGTGGAATTTTTGTGATTTTGTCATGAATTTTGAACTCGAAATTTTTTTGAATCACCTGATAAAAACTCGTATATGGGTAATTTGTAAGTTCATGAATAATGGAGCATTTTTTGTTTTTACGGTAATTCTGAATCTCTAACGATTTCGAAATAACCGCATGTGAAGTTAGCGAAATTTGAAAATTTTTTATTACAACGAAAACATGTATGTGCATGTTTCTACTATAATTTTTAGTTTGCTTCAATTAAGAGTTGTTTATTGAAGCGATTAATCAGATAATTTTGAATAATCGTTTCAATAAACAACCTTTAATTGATGCAAGATAAACATTATAATGCACGACATGTTTTCGTTGTAATACACAGATTTCAAATTTTGCTAACTTCACACGCAATTACCTCGAAACCGATAGCGATTTAGGACATGCCGTAAAAACAAAAAATGCTACATTTTTCATGAACTTTTCAAATATTAACAAAAAGTGCAACTTTTTCCGCTCGAACTGGTCCTTTAAGTTAAGCCCATGCTTAAGTCCTACCCCAAACCAAAGCCTAATTCAATCTAAGCCTAAGCCAACGATTAAGTACAAAACGAAGCCCAAGCCTAATTCAAGTCTAAGTCAAGCCTAAGTTCAAGCCTAAGCCCAAGTCTAGGCCTAAGCCTAAGATCAAGCACAAAACGAAGCCCAAGCCTAATTCAAGCCTAAGCCTAAGTTCAAGCCTAACCCAAGTTGAAGCCTAAGATCAAGCTTAAGCCTAACTGAAATGCAGTCTTCATACTCTAAAACTCAGTTTTGGTTACGCTACCGAAAAATATATGATTTATGTAATAATAAAAAGAAGAATTTGTACATTAAGAATCAATTATAGAAAAAACTTTAACATTAAATTTATGAAAAACATGGACGTCCATAATGAATGACTATTATACGAGATGATTCAGCCTACAAACCCCCATGTCTTAAAGCAATTGAAATCTATGCGAAAATAAATGATCGAGACAAAAGTCTTTTACATTTTCTACTGAAGAAGGGAAAATATTTTGGCCTATTCTTTGTCTTGGAAACGGCTTTTGTGGAGAGAGAAATTCGTTTGTAAAAAAGTTGGAGATTTTACGAAATTTCATTCATAATTGTTCCTAATTTGCATTTGAGCTTCTTGACAAAATTTTGCAAAAACGACTCCTCTAAGATAGGATCGAACCTACGGGCTCAACGTTGCTTAACTTGCCAGATCAGACGGGCGGCTTCTAGTAATATATCGAAATTGCGATTTCGAAATTTCGGATTACGGTGCCCAAATTTCGATTGCGACTTTTCCGATTTCGAAAAATCGAAATTTCGATAAAATCAAAGCGAAGATAAAAAAACTTAAATCTCCCTTTATGTTTTTGCCCAAAAGTTTTGGAAATATTTTTTCAAAATCATAATGGTCTCACCATGATTTTTCACAAAAGATAGCCAAAATTTTTTCATTATTTTCACTTAAAATGTTCAAACTTGTCAATTTTTTATCAAAATTCATCATTTTTCGCTAAAAATCGTCATTTTCATAACATTTTCTATGGAATTTTGAAATTACGAGTCAGGTTTTCGTGTCAATATCCAGGCCAATTCAAACCCGTTTCCGGAAGGCTAGCGTCCGGAAATCATTGTGAAATGCGTTTCACGACTGCTAGAGCGCACCCTTACAAACCCCCTTGAATACACGACTCAGACGACTTTGGAAAATCGATTTTTCTTTACCCCTTGATCTTCTTTTTTCTGAAATAAAAGCTTTGCTGACGTTACATTTGTAACGAAAACGTTAAAATCTGACAACCCTACCTATAGGGGTCATTTTTAGTTTAAAAACGTACACTTTTTTCATTAAAATCCACTATTTTGGGACACCCTGTAGTAGTGGGAATACATGAATGCTTTAGAAGAATTGATGTGTTTGTATTTTAAGAGACGATATCTAGATAGTTCGAACCTGGAGTTAAACGGTTTGAGTGCACTCTAATTTGAATTTATTTATTGAGATTAACGAATGGGAAAATTTTTTAAACCCATTTCGAGTCAAAATTCGGGTCACATTAAATTGAAATCCTTGTCTGAAGCTAAAAAACCCGATTTTACGTTGATTTTTTGAATTTTCAAACCTGTCTAAAACACCTTAGATAATTTTTTTTCGGCCAAAATTCGATTCTGGCTGATGTATTCCAACATGGAGAACATTTCTAGCATGGTTTTGAAAAATCTGAGAAATTTCGATTTTCGAGCCATTTTTACACGGCGTCATAGTAAAGGATGTCAAAAAAAATTTTTCTCAGATTTTTTCAAAACCATGCTAGAAATGTTCCCCATACTGAAATACATCGACCAGAATCGAATTTTGGCCGAAAAAAAATCTAGGGTATTTTAGACAGGTTTGAAAATTCAAAAAATCAACGTAAAATCGGGTTTTTTAGCTTCAGACAAGGATTTCAATGTGACCCGAATTTTGACTCGAAATGGGTTTAAAAAATTTTCCCATTCGTTAATCTCAATAAATAAATTCAAATTAGAGTGCACTCGAATCGTTGAACACTATGTCCGCCCAGGTTCGAACTTTCTAGATATCGTCTCTTAAGTACAGTGAAACCTCGATTTAGCGCCCTTGGGAGAGGGGGGGGGGGACACTAAATCGAGTTTTACGGAGGGGAGCGCTAAATCGAGGTTTCACTGTATCATAATTCAAGATTTCATCTGGATTGACCCCAAGGTCGCAGGTTCAAGTTCACCTGGCGGCGAATTGTTTTACAACTCTATAGACGATAAAAAATTTTGTATATTGGTATTTTTATGCGAGGAACACGATGGTGATATTATTTTTTCATAAAAATAAGAAATATTGATTTTTTTAATTTTTAACTTTTTTATTCCACTCCCTCGTCTTTTAACGCTAGAGGAGGGGGGGGGGATAAAAAGTAAACTAAAAAACTTACAGTAATAAAATTATTCTTTCCAGTTATGGCAGATGTGAGAATAATTCCAACGCTTCCATCTTTAAATCCCTCTTGGCGAGTCAATCTCACTGTAAACAAATTTAATTATTTAAATCAGTACGAAGAATAGAACGTATTTCTTCCATCTAAAAAAGAGAGATGGTATAGGTGATAAAATGAACAAGGGCAATTTATGGATAGTCCCAGGATTTACAGTTTTAGCATTTGCTATATTATGGACAACTAAATTGTAAATAACATTTAAAAAAATGAAAAATCTCAAATTTTACCCTTATACTCCACGGAGAAATTTGATGCGGGGAAATCGATTGCACGCACTCCCGAAGCGTGGAAACGCTTTCTGACCTTGATTCAGGAAAAATTGAATTTTCGAAGCCATTTTCGCTTCGGTCAAAAATGAAAAATAATATTAAAAAATTGAATATTCATCAAAAAGTGAAAAATTCATTAAATATTGACAAATTCATCAAAAATTGAAAAATTCGTTAAAATTGAAAATTCGTCAAAAATTGAAAATTCATCAAACATTGAAAAATTCGTTAAATATTGTTCAATTCATCAAAAAATGATAAATTATCAAATATTAAAAATTCGTTAAAATTGAAAATTCGCCAAAAATTGAAATACATCAAAAATTGAAAATAAATAAAAAATTGAAAAATTCGTTAAATATTAAAAAATTCATAATAAATTGAAAATTCATCAAAAATTAAAGAATCATCAAAATTGAAAATCTGATAACACTTTAAGCAGCAATATTACTTAAGCCTTATCATTACTATATAAATTAATAAATTTGATTTTGTTTTGCGCAATGACAATGCACATATTTTTGTGTTTTCCTGAATTTCTCTAATTTGTTAGCATTTACATTATTGGATAAAATTAGATATTTAAAAACATCAATATTGCGATCAAAAACGATTTTTAGGGACAAAATTTGATTTTTTAAATGAATTTTTCAATTTTGATGAATTTATAATTTTTGAGGAATTTGTTAATTTTTAAGAAATTTTCAATTTTTACGAATTTTTCAATTTTGATATATTTTTCAATTTTTTTATGAAATTTCAACGAATTTTTCAATTTTGAATAATTTAATATCTAACGAATTTATAATTTTGATGAATTCATATTTTTTGACGAATTTTTCAATTTTTTTAAAATTTTCAATTGTTGATGAATTTTCAATTTTTGATGAATTTTTAATAATTTTCAATTTTTGAGTATTTTGTCAATTTTTATTGAATTTCCAATTTTAAGAAATTTTTAATTTTTGACAAATTTGTCAATATTGATGAATTTTCAAGTAAGGAATTTTCTATTTTTAATAATTTTAATTACTGACGAATTTGTAATTTTGATGAATTTTCATTGACGAATTTTTAATTATTGACGAATTTTTCAATTTTTAAGAAATTTTTTATTTTAAGAATTTTTTCAATTGAGAGGCCATTTTTATAAAGATAAAATTTTTTTCGGAGATCGAGCTATAACTTTCACCATTTTTAAGCCCTAGAATGCTTCAAATTTCGAATTTACTAACGAGTGAACTAAATATTTTACGATTCAATAATGATCCTAAACTTTATAATTTTCAAATAGAAGACCTAGAACTTGTTTGTCCTCCACTTTATGGCATTCAAATACTCAATATACAGTTTTATACAGTTAAAAGGGGGTATATACCCCCTTTTATATTGTCAAGGACAGTTATTGAAAATTTGTAGCCCAGGCTTCCAGGAATATTTTGGTATATTGGGTTTGGTATGTTAGTACAGGAATTTTTTGTTTTAAAGCTAATTTATTCTTGAAAAATGGTGATTTTTCGATATTTTTAGCTTAGCGTAGCAAAATTCCTAAACCTATGTTAACTTATTTCTTTTTGCCAAAAAATGAGTTGTTTTACCGTTTTGGGCTATGGCCAACAATTTCTGATCGTTTTTGAGCGAATATGTTGACGACTTAAAAATCTACCATTTTTGCTCTGAACCTGGACCACGAATTTGGAGCCAAAAATAAAGTTTTTCAAAATTGGTCTAAAGCGATCAGAAATTGTTGGCCATAGCCTAAAACCATACATGGGCAAGCAGGGGGTACTGGGCCACAAAATACGAATTGGTCCCAAAGGTTACTGTCGACCAAAAAAAAACGTCGACAGGCGAAAAAATTTAAAATTCTTGATTTCACTAAATTTTGGACCGAAAATTTGATACATTTAGTTGGTTGTAGCGCAGCTGAGGGTTTTGGTTTGGGAGGAAGAAGTCCCCAAAAATTTACCTTAGTCCCCCCCCCATGTTTTTTTCAACACTTTTCCAAAATTTTGGACAAAAATATAAGGGAGGACTCTTATGATTTTTTTCGATTTTTTCAAAAAATTTACAAAAACACCTTGGTTTATGGTTTTTCACGCCTATCGGCACGAAAAATTTTTATTGAAATCCTTGAGGGAAGTAAAAAAAACAGCGCCGCAGGCAAAAAATTTTTTTGCAAAATGCTTGTTTATAAGCTGAAAATGCTCAGAAAATTACGATTTTTTGTATGAAAAAATGTTAAATTTGGCACTTTTTTGTTTAAAAAAGGGAAATTTAGGACAAATTGGATATAATTTTTAAGTAAGGTTAAAAAATCAGTCTTAGGCAGTGGCGTAGCCAGCCTCCAAGAATGGGAAGAGAACCTTTTCAAACAATTTCTTTACCTTGGTCCAGTGACGTATCCAAAATTTTTTATGGGGGCCCTACCCGAAAATTTTCAAAAATTTGCATTGGTTCCCCTTATGTTTTTTTCCAAATTTTTGGAGAAAACATAAGGAGGGACCCTTATGATTTTTTTCGATTTTTCAAAAAATACCTTGGTCCCCCCTTTTTTTTAGCGTCGATAGACGCGAAAATTTTTTTGTTGAAAAAAATTTGAGATAAAGCAAAAACCAGCAAAAATTTTTTTGAGAAATGCTTGTTTTTAAGTTGAAAATGCTCAGAAACTTACAATTTTTTTGAAAAATTTTGAAGCTTTTTGGTGAAAAATCATAATGGGGGACCATTATGATTTTTGAAAAAATATTTTTTTTAAATTCCGGCAAAAACATAAGAGGAGACCATTAGGAAAATTTTTTCAGATTTTGGGGGGGGAGGAAGCATCCCCCCTCCTTCTTTGCGCCGCTGTTGTAGCGTAAGTCGAAACGAATTCGTAAGTCGAATACGAATTCGTAAGTCAATATAAATTCGTAATCGAAACGAATTCGTAACCGAAACGAATTTGTAAGTCGAATACGAATTCGTAAGTCAATACGAATTCGTAACCGGAACGAATTCGTAGTTCGTATTTGGGCAGCTTCGCCGCCCAAATACGAATTGGTCCGTTAATTTTTCCCCGATACGACGAATTAGGGGGGGGGGGGACAGTACCCCCCCCCCTTGCCCATGTATGGTTGCCNAAATTGAAGTAAACAGCCACATTGCCTTCAATTGTTGACGGCAACGTGGCTATCACAAAAAAATCACCTTCAATTGTTAATAAAAATTGAAGTAAACAGCCACATTGCCTTCAATTGTTGACGGCAACGTGGCTATCACAAAAAAATCACCTTCAATTGTTAATAAAAATTGAAGTAAACAGCCACATTGCCTTCAATTGTTGACGGCAACGTGGCTATCACAAAAAAATCACCTTCAATTGTTAATAAAAATTGATATTTCTTCAAAAATAGAAAAATTATGCCTTATCAACCACCGAGTTGTTTTGTCGCCCAACAATTCGCCCTTATCATGGTTATATTCTGTAATCTTTGAAGCCCTAATCATATACTATATATATAATTCATTTCCGCCGTAAATGGAAAAAAAAGTCCGGAAGGGATTGTCAAGTGGTAAAGCTCTCGCTTTGCACTCCGAAGGTCGAGGGTTCGATCCCGGAAGTCGAAATCAGAAATATCATAATTTAAGATTTCATCATACAAACTACAAAAAATCTAGAATTAGTCTGTTTATTTTTTGTAGTTTGTATGATGAAATCTTGAATTATGATATTTCTGATTTCGACCTCCGGGATCGAACCCTCACCATTGGAGTGCAAAGCGAGAGCTTTACCACTTGACAATCCCTTCCGGACTTTTTTCCATTTACGGCGGAAATGAATTAAAGTCTGTTTTTTCACAAATGCCGAGTTGCGGATTTGTAGTTTGTAGTATAAAAAAGTAGACATTTCACCAAAAACTCCTGCAAAAAATCAATTTTTGTGGAGGAGTGTAGACATTTCACCAAAAAAATGTTTCGCGAATTTTTAATGCAATTTTTGGTGAAATGTCTAACTTTGAATTTTGTGAAAAGTCTTGGTGGAATGTCTATTTGCCCAAAAATACTGAGAAATTGGTCCCTCATAGAAGTCGTTGCATACAAATTTTTAGAGCCCAAAANAAATGCCGAGTTGCGGATTTGTAGTTTGTAGTATATGACAGTTTAAAAAGTCTTCTATAATTGCCTGAATTGCAAGTGTTGTTTAAGTATTGAAACGAAAAGATTTAAAATCGAGTTTTTAAACTGTCATATACTACAAACTACAAATCCACAACTCGGCATTTGTGAAAAAACAGACTTTATATTCATGTTAAATTGTTGATTTTGTGTGCGCAATTTTTTTCTATCCCCATATATTTGAGTTTTCTTGAATTTCTCAAGATGAAAAAAATTTATTAGCATTTACATTATTGTTAAAAATTGATATTCTGGGATCAAAAACTTCATGATCAAAAATGATATTTTTAGGAGCAAAATTTGCTTTTTTTTTAATGAATTTTTAATATTTACGAATTTTTCAATTATTGATGAATTTCAATTTTTGACGAATTTTTCAATATTTACGAATTTTTCAATTTTTGATGAATTTTCAATTTTTATGAATTTTTCATTGTTTGATGAATTTTCATTTTTGATGAATTTTTATATTTTTTGATGAATTTTCAATTTTTGTCGAATTTTTCAATATTTACGAATTTTTCAATTTTTTGAATTTTCAATTTTGACCATGAATGTCTTAAAAAGAATGGACATCAGTACAATATCACATTCTCGCTTTTTTTAACTGGGTGAAAGTTATAGTTCGATTTCAGAAAAAAAATTTTCTTAAACATGCTTGTTTTCGGATTCCCCGCATAGGATTACCACGAGAGAGGCCATTTTTAGAAAGAAAAAAAATTTTTTCGGAGATCAAGCTATAACTTTCACCCCTTTTAAGCCCTATAATGCTTCAAATTTCGAATTTACTAACGAATGAACTAAATATTTTACGATTCAACAATGATCCTAAACTTTATAATTTCCATATACACTACGTATCATAATTATAAGTACACCCCGATTTTTCGTATATTTCAACATTGTCGACTTCGTGTGACCCCAAAACTTTTTGAAAAATGTTTGTTACGCTTAAAAACTAATTCCTAAAAACTTTTTTCTGAAATTGCATGCATACTCTTTGTAGGAAATCGACAAAACTCATAAGTACTCATTTTTGACTGTATCATAATTATAAGTACACCTGCCAAAATCTGTAAATTAAATGAATTTTCATGCGGATTTTTGTTCAGAATATGGTTTTTTGGTGTTCTGAGTACGATAAAGTACGATAAAAGCAAAAATTTTCGTATCCGAATTTATTTTGAGAAAGAAACCCCATTTTGTATGGAAAACGGTGTTTTTTGGACTAAAGACCCCATAATTTTTTTTAGGCGTCGAATTCCGGAAAAATTCTTTTAGGCTCTTAAAATATAGACTTGTAGTAATCGTTTCCGGGGTCGATCATCCGGATTGGCGGCGCTTTGGCTGAGATACGGGCCTTTGGATTTTGAGATACGTTTTTACCCTTTATTTGTATATAAAAATTGCATCTCAAAATCTAAAGGCCCGTATCTCAGCCAAAGTGCCGCCAATCCGGTTGGTCGACTCCGGAAACGATTGCTACAAGTCTATATTTTAAGAGCCTAAAAGAATTTTTCCGGAATTCGACACCTAAAAAAAATTATGGGGTCTTTAGTCCAAAAAATACCGTTTTCCATACAAAATGGAGTTTTCAGATCTTGCTCAAAATAAATTCGGGTACGAAAATTTTTGCTTTTATCGTACTTTATCGTACTCAGAACACCAAAAAACCATATTCTGAACAAAAATCTGCATGAAAATTCATTTAATTTACAGATTTTGGCAGGTGTACTTATAATTATGATACAGTCAAAAATGAGTACTTATGAGTTTTGTCGGTTTCCTACAAAGAGTATGCGTGCAATTTCAGAAAAAAGTTTTTAGGAATTAGTTTTTAAGCGTAACAAACATTTTTCAAAAAGTTTTGGGGTCACACGAAGTCGACAATGTTGAAATATACGAAAAATCGGGGTGTACTTATAATTATGATACGNGCGTGCAATTTCAGAAAAAAGTTTTTAGGAATTAGTTTTTAAGCGTAACAAACATTTTTCAAAAAGTTTTGGGGTCACACGAAGTCGACAATGTTGAAATATACGAAAAATCGGGGTGTACTTATAATTATGATACGTAGTGTAGAAGACCTCGAACTTGTTTGTCCTCCACTTTATGGCATTATATCAAATACTCAATATACAGTTAAAAAATATCTCCATAGACCTTCTGGAAATATCATGGCTATTAAATATCTACCTAGACCAATAAATAATGTAGAAAAAATGAAAAAATTAATTCAAGAAATTTGTGTTCATGAAGTATTAAATGGAAGCAATAATATCGTTGAACTTTATGGAGTTTGTTTACTTAATGAAAATATCTTAATTTGTATGGAGCTATGTGATATTTCCTTACTAGAATTTTATCGAGAAGTTCATAAAAAATATCAAGCTTTTCCAGAAGATTTGCTCGGTTATATTTGTATTTCAATCGTAAATGCTTTATGCGAAATTGAAAAAGCAGGCGCCATGCATCGAGATGTAAAACCTACCAACATTTTAATCAAAAAAGATGCTCAAGTTAAACTATGCGATTTTGGTGAATCCCGAATTTTATCAAATGGGTTAGCCTCAACATTGACAGGGACTTTAGCATATATGGCACCAGAATTTTTTGATCATACAAATTATTCGCATTATGACAATCGCTCCGAAACATGGAGCCTAGGGATCACGATGGTAGAATTAATTCTAGGGAAACTTCCTTATTCGACAGAAACAAGATCAGAAAACAAGTTTATACTTTTAAGGCAGATACTCAAATGCCATCCTAAAGAGATACTTTATCAATGTTTCCACAATTCTAGCTATAGTGAAATAACACAAGAATTTTTGGAATTATGTCTGAAAAATTATGAAGCGAGACCGAATATTCAGCAGCTAAAAAACACACCTTTTTATGAAAAATATAGTGTATTATCTAAAAGCGATATCGTGGATGCATATTTTTGAACAATATAATTATTATTTATAAATATGGATCCCCGGCTCGGGCATCAATTTTTGAATTTTTTTTAAATTCGATTTTTAATTATCAATATAATTTTATTAATAAAATCTATTTATAAGGAAATTATACATTCAAGTTAAAGGGGATCCAAATTAGGGCCCTTTCTCCAAAAAAATTTTTTTGTTGAAAAATGACCTTCTAGGGGTAAAAATAGGATGAAAAATCGATTGCACACATCTCCGTCGCGTGAAAATGCTTTCTCCACCTTTTTTTCGCGAAAATAGCACTATTTCAAGTTAAAAATGGTGCTATTTTTGCGAGAAATAGTGCTATTTTCGCGAAAACAAGGTGAAGGAAGCCTTTTCAAGCAACGGGGATGTGCGCAATCGATTTTTCACCCTATTTTTACCCCTAGAAGGTCATTTTTCAAAAAAAATTTTTGTGAAGAAAGGGCCCTAATTTGGCGTTGTCGGACAGTTGGTAGACTCGGATACTTGGTCGACCTGGACAGTTGGTCGACCGGACACTTATCGACTCGGACAGTTGGTCGACTCGGACAGTTGGTCGACTCGGACAGTTGGTCAACCCGGACAGTTGGTTATTTTAAAATTTTTCCATATAAAATATAATTCAATAACTTTTATTATAAAAAATTTAAATGAGCAATGTGTTGGCCATCGATTCCAAAAATTGTTGCCATTTAGCTCATCATATCGCTGAACGATTTGTCTCTTACGTGCTTCAACATGCTCCTATACTGGTTAGGCTTTGGTCTTAGGCTTAGGCCTTAGGCTGAGGCCTTAGGCTTTGGCCTTAGGCTTAGGTCTTAGGCCATGTCGCAGTTGGTAAAGCGTTAGCTTTGCAGTTGCAAAGGCGCAGGTTCGATCCCCATCCTCGCCGATTTCTCCAGAAAAAGTGATGTTCTATAAAATTGTTCCCCATAAAATTTCACAATGAAATGATAACTCGTGTGTGATTTTTGACCGTGTAGAAAAAAAGTTATAGCCATTTTATGCATTAAAATATATATCTTATGTATTATAATATATACGAGTTTCATAGTGCCGTAAAAAATTAATTTTAGGTGTTTGAAAAAAATTGAGTCTTTACGTTGTGGAAGTATACATGCTTAGCTCCTCAGGATTAGAGTTATAGCAGCTAATTTTGTTATTTATAAAGGGTGATCAGGTATGCTCTTTCAGAATATGTAGGACTTTTTGAAAATTCATACATCACTTCGTGCATGTCTTTTGTAAGCCTAAGCTCAAGCTAAAATTGAGGAATTATGAAAAATGAATCAAAATTTATTGCACATACATATCTTTTCACACATAATTGTCTGTGGCACTTAACTTGTTCGTCTATCGCTTTTGTTCACAGCAAGTTTGACGCGCAATTTTCTTTTTCTCCTTACTTAAGAAATCCAAGAATTTCGATGATTTTTTTGACCTTCTGAAGGCGGGGAATTTGTTTCGTAATTTTTCAACAAAAAGAAATTTTTTTAATCCAATTTGTGGGGGACTTTTCAGACTTTCAAAAATTGTAATGTCTGAAAAACTCCGAAATGATGATAACCACGGCGCACAAAAAATCCAATAATTTTTTAAATAAATTTTTACAAAACTTTTTTCCCATTTTTGTATTGAAAATAACATAAAAAATTGTTTAAAAAATATAAGAAGCAAAAATAAATACAAATTAAAGAAAGGTAAAAAATCTTTGCCGTAGGTGTGAGTCGAACCCATGACGATGTGGTGCAAAAGGCGAAAGCACAGCCGCTGCACTAGCTAGGCAATTGCTCATCCTGTATATCAAATCTTTAGTATACTATTAATTAAAGTAGATATTCCTGGAAATTCTGTAGAAAAAGTAGGAACTGGTGATGTTTCTGCATTTGACTGCTGTACCAATGAAAATAACTGAGCCATATTAAACATGTTGTTCAGTGCAGCCATTTGGTGAACAGTCGAGTCCATGGGCGATGGTGTTCCGACTTGGCCGGCCTGAAAATAAGTAAACATTAAAACTTTTTTTTGTTCATTAACCTTTCCATAAAATTTCGTAAATAAGCGAAAATGATTAAACAAAATTGGGAGGAACCAATAACCAATCCGAAGAGAAAATGAAATTGTTATCGTAATAAATTTTTGTGAAAAGAGATTTTGAAATTTGTTCTAATTGTGATTTTCGCTGGGAATGATCAAATAAATTATCTCAAAAACTTATTGCTTGATCAGGAGCAGAGGTGTTTGTAGAAACGAGTGCTTAATATGGGCAATAAGTCGTTTCTTATGAACGTAGTTACATAGATTTGATTGAAGAATTTAGGGACAATGAGGTATAGTTATAGAGGTTAAATTGGAAAAAGTTCTGTCACAACAATGATTAAAAAGTAATATCGGAGCCGAGCTCTCTGCGCTCGCGGATTTTCCAAGGGTGAATCCGAGTGACACTCTCGAGCGACGATTCCATTTAAAAATTTTACGCATATGTAAAATACCCCCTATGTAAAAAATGGTCGATTCGATCCCTTCCTGTGGTCAAAATTCCAAAATTCTTTCAGATTCATGCTCCCCATACCCAAAAACCCCCAAGCACAAAAATCAGCCGATTTGGAGAACTTTTTGAAAAAAATCCAAGCTTCATAAAACACGTGTAATAAACTTTTGAGACAAGCCGGCACGTCTTAAAGAGCATAAATTAAAACAATAAATTGATGACATGATAATTAGTCAAATGATGCGCCCAAAATACTTATGAAATTAACGAAGAAGTGGAATAATGATAAGGAATGAATAATCAAATCCAGTAATTTTACCTGGTTTTATAATTTAAAAATTAATAATGATAAAATTTGACGCCTTCATATTATATAACCGGAAGTTTTATTTTTAAAATAAGCCATTAAAGATCATTACTGTAACGAAATCTGATAAAGAAAAATTTTCGAATCCGCGCAATCGATATTTTGCATGATTTTACCCCTATATAGACTGTTTTGGCAAAAAAAATTTTCAGAGATTAGTCCCTAATTCTTATCCCCCTTTAAGATTTTAATAGCCTTTTTTGTAGTCTTCATTATCATGAAAAATTCTTCTTCGCACGCCATTGCCATAAAAACCAAAAAAATACCATTTTGATAAATGTTTAAGCAACCTTTTATGTTCATAATCATTCATGAGACACAAAAAGCCAGAAATTCATTAACTATCCAACGACTATTTCATGTTTCAGTCTTTTTTGTGAATATAACAGCTTTTTTTCGCAGGGAAAATCAAATCGACTCAAGTGGCAGTCGAACCCGAGATTCTTAGACTCGAAACTTGAAGCATTACCACTGAGCCAAGTTCACGATAAAAATCGGATATTTAATTTTGCTTATAATTTAACATGAATTTTTTTAACAACTTTTTTTCAATAAAATTTTTTGAATGTTACTCAGAATAGCTTAAAATAACAGAATATACCGAAAATTTGAAGGGGTATTCTCGTGTTAAGATTTATTAACAATTAGAACAATTTAAAATTTTCCACTTATAAGGCAAATTAAGAGAATAAATAAAACAATAAAAATGAATGCACAAATCATACAGACAGGTTTGCCAAGCTTTTTGTTATATTGTTCTTGCTTTCCTAAAAATTATTTTTGAATCTAATTGTAAAAAAATTTTTTGTTACCTATGAGTCGCTTCGGGATATGGTCCTTTTGAACATGATCCAAATAATCATCCAATTTGTTGAGCCCAGCAAATGTCTTAGTACAATTGGCTTGCTTACAATGAATAATGGGGCCAAAATTTGTTCCTTGACAATGAGACGTAAGTTCGTTGTAAGTACCCCATGGTATTTGGCAACACGGGCAGTATAGAAGGACATTTGGAAATTCTTGTGGTGGTTTTTTTGCTAAAAATTGCAATATGGAAAAATTTTTCGTTTTTTTGGTCAAAAATTCATTTTAAAAAAATCACCTCATTTTTGGTTTAAAAAATACATTTTTTGGGGGCAAAAATCACCAAAAAATCGAAAACGGCCAATTTGTGGGATACGGGGATCTGATTTTTCGGGTCACAGGATCGGAGGGGCTCGAAATTCCGACTCCTCTCATAATAAAAGAAAGGTATAAAAAAGTACAGGGTGATTTTAAAAAAACAGGATTTCTAGTCGAGAAATCGATTGCGCGCATTGCCGAATCTTGAAAACGCTTCCCTGACCTTGAATTATCCTTTTTTCGCTTCAATACACAAACCATTCCCTGAATCAGAGTAAGGGAAGCGCTTTCAAGGCTCGGCTATGCGCGCAATCGATTCCTGGCCTAGAAAACCCCTATATAGGATTATTTTGGTGAAATTTAAAAAATTTTTGAAAAAATCGCGAATATCCAGTCACGACACTAGCCATTGTGACATCGGTGTAAAATCGTTGTGATATGAATTTTTACACTCGTTGTGACGTGACAACGCATGTCACAACGATTTCACGACGGCTAGCGTTCACTCTAAACAGAGATTACTTGGAACTTGATATTGCACAGAATTTTCATAACCATTTTGAGGATAAGTTGTTGACATAGGTACGACAGTGTTTGGCGATAGATGAGTAACTTCTAACGGTTTTTCATGTTCTTGGCCATTTTGGAAATTTGATTGAACCCTATCTTGTGGTACTTGACTATGAGAATTAATTCCAATCTGGGAAGGCGGTGGAGGAGGTAGAGGTGGCGGCGGCAGTGACGTCGTTATAGGCTCTTGAGACATTGAATTATACAACTTTTAAAATTTATGTTGGCCCGGTTCCAGAAAAAAACTCCGAGAGGGCCATGGGGTCCGCTCGGATTGTTTTCGAAACCGGGCCATTATCTTAAAGGGGGGAGATATTTTGATACCGAAATCAGAAAATTTCAAGTGTACATATAAAACTCTATTTATTTTTATACATTTACGTTAGTTTTATCGAGTTTTGAAAATTTTTTGAAAAATGCCAAACTCACAATTTTACTGCCAGATTTTTAGTTTATTATTACCCTACTGTAATGAAGGTACACAAAAAGGATCCTGATTTATCCAAATATGCAAAGAAAAGGTGGGAAAATTCAAAAAATAAGAACAATGCACGAAAAGCTATAATGGCAACTGCTAGAGCAGCGTTATCAGCTTTACAACAAAAAAAAATCGGTCATGGGTAATCTGAAAATGATGCCGGTTTTGCCTGAAAATCAAGTTTTCGTGTCGAAATTCTAAATTTTTTGAAATTTATGCTATTTTTGAAATTTACGCATCTGTAATTTGACCTTATCTCGGTCAAAATTTATTTGTTTTCGATGATCTTTTTTTCAGTTATAGAGAATCGGTCATGGGCAATCCGAAAATGATGATGGTTTTGCCTGAAAATCAGGTTTTCGTGTCGAAAATCTAAATTTGTTGATATTTACTCTATCCCATCGCGATGGGATAGAGTAAATATCAACAAATTTAGAATTTCGACACGAAAACCTGATTTTCAGGCAAAACTGTCATCATTTTCGGATTACCCATGACTGATTCTCTATAACTGAAAAAAAAGATCATAGAAAACGGATGGAAAATACGGTTTTTACTTAGGTTTTTTCATTGTATCGATAACCCACCGTAACTTTCACCCCCCTTTAATATGAAGAATATATTAAAATTCTACCACAAAAAGCAAAATCAATAATTGAAAGTGATTTTGGAAGGTTCAAATTTTACGATGGGCACTTGGGCCCCTTTTCGCCACTAGCTCCAAAACTTTTTTTCTCGACAAAATCGGATTTCGGTATCAAAATGTCTCCCATCTTTTAAATTTTTTTCTAAAAAATTAAAAATTTCAAAAAAATCAAAAATAACATTAAACAAAGCTTTCTTTCTTTATTTAGCTAGTTGTATAAACAGTTGTGTTGAATTTCGAGCTTTTTGTTAGTCTAATTTTTCTAATTCGAAAAATTAGTCATAAGTTAGCATTTAAATAAAGAAAATGAGTCAAAAAGGAATCGATTCAAAAATCAAAAATTAAAAAAGCTAATGAAAAGAGACGTAATAAAATTGATATCAAAAACTCTAATCAAAACTCTTATGCATGTTTGTTTCAAATAAAATTGTTATCAGTCAATTTTACAAATACAGGGTGGTCCAAAATTACACGGACTTTTTTAAAACTTTTTATTAGAATCAATGAATAACATCAAAATGTAACCAAAACAATTTGCAATATTAAAAACAAGCAAATTCATTCAAAATGACCGCTATTCGATGCAATTACTGCGTCAAGGCGTCTTGGCAGTCGTCAATAGCTCGATTAATCATCACTTGATCCAAATTTCCGAATGCTTCGGTGATTGCTTGCTTCAGAGACTCGACCAAATTGTGTGTTCTGCATTCACTTGAGCTTTGAGGATACTCCAAATGACGTAGTCGAGTGGATTCAAGTCTGGAGATTCATTTCGAAAGCGATTTTTTAGATAATGAACGTAAGTCCGTCAAGAAAGTAGAAAAGTCCGTGTAATTTTGGACCACCCTGTAGAGATCGGAAAAATCAGAATTTTTTTTAAACTTTTGATCAAAATCAAATTTTGATTTTAAATTCTGAAAGAAAAATTTTGAGGAAATCAAAATTTAGAGCTATTTTGTGGATCAGGTGGTCACCCCAGAGTCAAAAATCAAAAATTTTTTTAAATAACATAGTTAGGGGTAATTTTATGCGAAAAATTGCGAGCATTCCCGAAGCGTGAAAATCTTTGTTTTTTTGCAATTTTTGACAAATTTTTCAATTTTTTATGAATTTTTTAATTTTTAAGAATTTTTTAAATTTTTAATGAATTTTTCAATTTTTGACGAATTTTCCATTTTTTGACTAATTTTCAAATTTAAAAAAAAGTTATGAGCAAATTTTAGTGTTGCGAAATTTGGGACACCCTATATTTTCACACAGATATTGAAGATTAAAGTAGGAAAATTTTGAAATATTTATCAAAATCAAAATTCTTGCAAAAACTGTTGATTTTGAACGAAAATTTTTGAGGAAATAAACATTTTTTCAAAATTTTGATTTTGATCGAGTGCTTTTGCCGATCTCTAGTTACAGATTTGCATGGTAATAAATTGTTTGAGATTATTTAAATGTCTTTGGAGTCAATTTCTGTTTCCAGGTATAGCTTTCTTCCCAAGGGTCAGGCTCTTCAATTCGTTTAAGCATTTTCTAAAAATTAAAAATAGTTTTTTTTCACTTCTAAAAAAATGTTTTATCATTTTTTTGGGCACCCTGTACTTGAAGCATTTTTTAAATTGATGCTTAAATTTTCTTTTAAAGAACTCTTCCAAGGAAATTTTCGTCAAAAAAATTGAATTTTGAACAAAAATCGAATTTTGGCAGAAAATCGATTTTTGACCAAAAAATCGATCTCATAATACCAACACTTGATTTTTTGGCCAAAATTCGATTTTTTTGGGTCATAAATAGATTTTTTGCGCTTTTCTCGTGAAACAGATTATATAAGGCTTACTTCAACGTTATACATGCTTGCTGAATCTGCTTTTTTTAGTTCTTCCCATGTTATTGGCGCGGCAACTGGAGCTCCTTGGCGAGCTCTTGTAGAATAAGGAGCTACGGCAGTTGCGCCACGTCCATTTCGAAGATAATCAACAAAAATTAAACCTTTTCTAAAAGGTATATAACGTTTTTCATGTCTTTACGAAAAATATCGGCTACTTGGCAAAGTGTATAAGGAAGCTTCGCCAAGTAGCAGATATTTTTATCAAGCTAGCCATGAATTGTTGTTTAGTTTTAAAATTTACCGTTTAGATTTAGTCGATGTCGAAATGTACTTTTCCGGTTTTGATTTTTCCATAAATTTGGCTAGATTTTTGGCAAAGTCACTAACTTCTGGCCATGTTAGACTTGGAATCTAGTTATTCCATATAAGAATATGGTATGATAGCTTGATATCAAGAGCATAGCTAGGTTCACATTTGAGGAATGGATATCCGCATTATAAAAAAAACGAAAAAATTCTTTTTTTTGTTGAAAAAATCGATTTTTTTCGATAAAAACCCTTACTTTTCATAGAAATTCGTATAAAAATGACTATAACTTTTTCTTGACAGTCAAAAATCGACCGCGAGGGGTCATTTTACTGTGAAATTTTATGAAGAACATCTTTGTAGAACATCATTTTCATGGCAAAAATCATTTAAAGAGTCAAAAAGTTGATTTTTGACAAAAAAGCAAAAAAATTTTCAAAAAATCAGTCAAAATTTTAAAAACTGCAAACATTACGGCGCGAGACAGCTCAAGGAGTCTAAGGTGAATTTTGAAAACTTTTTGAAAAAAAAATAAAGCGGGACCAAGGTAAATTTTGAAAATTTTTGCTCTCGGAATCGGTATCTCGAAAAAATATCGATCTCAATCTCCTTCTTTGATCTTGAATTTTTGGATCTCGATTCAAAATTTTCGATCTCGTCAACCCTACCCTGCTGTTCCTATTCCGTTACTTGTACCTATTCCGACATAGCTGTTCGATGGATTCTGCGAACCTCCCCCACCCCACTAGTACTCCACTGCTTGTTAGCTTACCATTGGAGCAATGATATGAATTCCCTTTCCTCCAGTTAGCATAGGAACAGATTTTAATCCTCCATATTTTAACAGCAAGTCTCGGACTTCCAAGGCGGCATCGCAAACTTCTGAAAATTTTATCCCTTCACTAGGGTCTAGATCAAAGACGAGACGATCTGGTCGTTCGATGTCTTCAAATCGTGAGCCCCAAATGTGAAATTCTAAAGTTCCCATTTGGACAGCGGCTATGATTGTTGGTAGTCCGTTTAGACATGCTTAAAAATAATAGAATTACTTTTCATACTGAATTAATCATACTTGAAGAGAGGGGGTGCAGAGGTCGCAAAAGTTAACACTTTAACACAACCAATGTTTATTGTGTTAATGAGTTTATTTCCATGTTACTCGACAAAATAAGGCGTATTATTGAGTTGTGGAGCGAAAAGACACATTTCTAAGAATTAACACATTAACACATATCGGCGTGTTGTGTGTTAAAGGGGGGGGGGTACTTTTTACGGCTTAATCTCCGAAAAAAATTTGTTCCTTCTTTTTTTTATAAAAACATCACTTTTAGGGGTAATTTTGCATGAGGAATCGATTGGGGGCCTGTACAGCCCTTTTGGGGTAAAAAATTCATAATTTGGACCCCCGCACAGGGAAAAATATAGGTAGGGGACTTTTTCGCCCTCACATACGCGAACGACACTTGCGCACCCGACTTTTGAGCACCCGACAAATGCGCTCCGACATTTGCGCTCTATAATTGCGCAACGACATTTGCGCTCCGATATTTATGCCTCGACATTTGCGCTCTATAATTGCGTAAAGACATTTGTGCCCCTACATATGCATGCTAATAATTGTGCCCCGACATTTGCGCACTAATAATTGCGCCTCGACATTTGCGCTCTAATTGCGTAATGACATTTGCGCGCTAATAATTGCGCCCCGACATTTACGCACTTAATAATTGCGCCCCGAAATTTGCGCACTAATAATTGCGTCCTGATATTTACGTCCCGACATTTGCGCTCCGATATTTGCGCTCAATCCAAAAATGCATGCTTTCGAACCCCTTGGACCTCCTTTGTGCGGGGGTCTGAAGTCCCTTTACTCCCCCCTATGTTTTTTCATAATTTCTCAACCTTGCTGCGCGGGGAGGGAGAAATTTTACAACCCGGTTCCCCATTGGTTAATGTGTTAATTTTTAGAAAAAAGTGTTTTTCTTTATGATAACATCAAATCATGCTCTACTTTATCGATTTTTATTGGAAAAAAACTTATTAACACAAAAATGACTGTGTTAATGAGTTAACACACACTTTTGCGACCTCTGAGGGGTGTCAATTTTGAAAACATTCTTGGGCGAGGGGGGGGGGTCTTATGTTTTTTAAAAACTTTTTTGGGGAGGAGTGATTTAAAGGGAGGAGGAGAGGACTTTCATGGGGGGATGCAATTATTTTTGAGACTTTCTGCGTGTGAGGAGGGGATGGTGATTTGGCATCTCTTCTTATATGAACCTAAATGATTTTAAACAAAAAAAGTAGTACTTACCATACGATGCCTTATGGCCATTTTTTTCTAACACTTGAACACATTTCATAGCCTTTGGCCAACCTTTGGATGCGCTACAATGTTTCTCAAAAAATTTTTGACCGGTTATTCCTTTTGGGCATCGAACAAGGCTAACAACTCGATCATTAACCTAAATATTTTTTTTCCTTATCTAACATACAACTTTTCTCTCCTACCAAGGGAAGCATACGATCGGCAATTTTTTCATAATATGCACAAAGATCGGCTTTGGTAATCCCTTGTTCTGGATAATAAACTCTGTCATGATTGGTTAGTTCAATGCCTTGAAAACTTGTTCGTTCTTGACGTTTTATTGGCATGATAAGAAAATATTTTGAAAATGATAAAAATCGGAAAAAATAAAGAAATTTTTTATAAACAACAAGCTGGTCTGGGCGAAAAAACATCATGAAAACGAGGACAATGAAAGAGGGAAGACATTTCGAAATAATGTAAACATATTTTCCTATTCTTGTTGTATTGATTTTGTTTGTGTTTTGGCAAAGGAGAGAATAAGTTATGTATACACTATGTGACTATAGCATTATTTATGTCATTTTTCGGCCTAAAAAGTTACGAAAAATAATGATTTTTAAATTTCCCAAAATGTGAAAATGCATCCTTGATCCTGATTCAGGAAAATAAAAGTGCGTATTGAAGCGAAAATCCAATATGTACTAATTTCCCTGAATCAGGATCAAGAAAGCATTTTCACGCTTCGGGAATGCGCGCAATCGATCCCCCGCGTGAAATTACCCTCAGAAATATGATTTTGAGGGAGAAATTTCAAAATTTTTCGATTTTCGCTTCAATACACACATCTATTTCCCTGAATCAGGATCAAGGAAACATTTTTACGCTTCGGAAATGCGCACAATCGATTTTTCGCATGATTTTACCCCTATATAGGCTGTTTTGGCAAAAATTTTTTCTCCCAAATGGTCGCAAAATGCACCCACCCTTAAACTTTACAGAACAAAATTTTGACCTTTTTTAATTTTTGAATTTATGAAAAAATTGAAAAATATTAAGCACCCTAAAATCAAGATTGATCGTGAATGAAAGGATGCTTGTCTAAACAAAATCTTGTTTGCGAATTATGATGAACAATGGTCTCAGTGCGTTTTGAGGCGTTCTGGCGCTCTGGTTCTCATCAAAGTTGATCATGAAATCAGACATCCACTTCCAAGAACGAAAATCGAAATGTGATGGTCGATACACGATGGAGACCTTGCAAATATGTTGTCATGCCTTGATAAAAAAATTGACAACTAATGGTCTGATGAATAATTTATTCAAGTTTGTATAAATACAATTTTAAACTGAAACCATGTTTCTTATTTTTCGTTTCTTCCATCATCCATCATATTCATTATTTTTGCAATTGGAGCATTGATAAATGGTAAAGTTTCCACTTGGTGCATGCTTTTCACCTTTAGGAGCATCAGCAGGTGCTGCCTCATCCGCTTTATCTTCACCAACAGGAGCAGCGTTGGAAAATACGGCCAGAATAGCAAATAGAGCAAAAACGTACACGTATTTCATTTTGCTAGATTCTAAAATTTTATAATTAGCCGAAAAATTGTTCCTGTGGCTATTATTGGATGCCGTAGCCGACACGCCGTGGAGCAGGGATGTTCAGAGTTTGGTACATGTCATAGGTTACAAGGGGGTACAGTACCCCCCCCCCCTCACCACCCATCCTCGGACCTTCCGCCTTTATAGTCATTCATCCATCCATCATGAGGGTTCATNCGCCTTTATAGTCATTCATTCATCCATCATGAGGGTTCGTGTACCCTCCCCCCTTCCAATTCATTCATCATATAAATTTTTGAAAAAATCGACCTTTTTTTTGGTCGACAACATATAGCCCCGAGGTAGCTTGTCCCCCCTAAAAGGCCATCATCCATCCATCCTGAGGGACCGGTGTACTCCCCCTACTGATGACCTATGCCTACTGGTAAACTATGGTACCTGTTTCATCGAGTTTGGCCACATATCATATTCAATCCATAAAGTTAATAGCTCATTCGGAAGCCTAGGAATTGTAGATTTAAATGAACTTTAGTTGACTTAATTCTGATTTAAAACTGTAAAGTTATAGCCTCAGACTCGAACGAAACTCGATGATCAAACTCGGAAAAACCTTTTCTGAGTTTGATCATCGAGTTTGTTCATTGAGTTTCGATCAAATTTAAGGCTATAACTTTACAATCTTAAATCGGAATTAAGTCAACTAAAGTTCATTTAAATCTACACTTCCCAGGCTTCCAAATGAGCTATTAACTTTATGAATTGAATGTGTATTTTTTAGATATGTAGCCAAACTCGATCCAGACTCAGAACACCCCTTCCGTGGAGATGTGAAGGTAGCTAAAGAAACAGAGCCCTTGGTCATATCCATGAATCGCGGGTAGTTGGAACGCCGGTTTCACTCCTATTCGTAAAATGAGTTATTGAATAACCCATAGAATCGATCAACGTTTTATAAGTCTGGTTACAATAGTAAAACAATTCCGATAACAAAGGCGTGACTTGATCAGTATGGCTCCACCTTGCATTTATCACGAAGATTGTTGGCTAAATTTCCCCAATTTTTTATTATGATTAATGAAGTTCTTATTTGGCAAGAACCATGAAAGGCGCAAAAATTTGTACATTGATGTTTAAAGATATCGCTGAAAAAAAAAGTTTTATTAAACAGAGTGGCGCACAAAAATCCTTTTAGATTTTCAATTTTTTGAGAAATTTTTCAACTTTTTTCAGGCATTTTTTAAATGCCTGATTCTTTCAGACATTTTATAAGTGTTTGGATTTCAGGCATCAGTAGGGATGTTACATGCCAAAATAGAAAAAGTGGCAAACACCATGCCAAAACGTGGCATTTTTTGGTTGAAAATCAAAATTTTCGGTCAAAAATTGAATTTTTTTCTCAAAATCAAATTTTGCTCAAAAATCGAATTTTTTGCTCAAAAATTGGATTTTTGTTGAAAAATTAAATAAAAAACGTCCAACAACGGAACAAAAAAGTCCAAAAACGTGTCAAATGTCACGTTTTCGTGTCAATGTAGCATCAGGCATTTTTCAGGCATTTCTTTCAGGCAGTAGGAATTCTTTCAGGCATTAAGCATTTTGTAAATGCCTGTTTCTTTCAGGCATTTTTTTAAAGTGTCCATTTTTTTGTGCGCCATCCTGTACATAAAAAAATGATCTCATAGGCATGATGTTTTTGCTGGAACCGTTGTAAAAAAGGATAAACTTGTTTCTATAAAAAAAATTTGTCCGCATCATCTCATTTTTTCAACGCCCAAAAAAGGGTTAGGCACAATAAATCAACCTTACTGTTTCGATACTATAATATAGTTGAAGGAAATCAAAGTTTGAGAAAGATCGAGAGTATAACCCAGGTCTTATAATTTCTTCTTGACAAAAACAGCTTATTTAGAAAATGTTCAAAGTCGCTATTTTTTTCATATCCATGCTTATTTTGGTTCAAGCGGAGGAAACGCCGGCCTCGAAAGAACATCATCCACCAAAGTCGGGGGAACACCAACCACCCAAGGAACACCGTCCACCAAAAGGCAATTTTTATATTGGCTCATGTACTGACTGCGTTCATCAAGATTTCCGTGGCCAAGGTGGATATGGGGAACAAGGATATTATGGTCAACAAGGGTATTATGGTCAACAAGGTTATGGGCAACAAGGATATTATGACCAACAAGGTTATGGGCAACAAGGATATTATGGTCAACAAGGTTATGGGCAACAATATTATGGTCAACAAGGATAAGAAGGACTTGCTGGAAGTGTGTGTCAACTCTCAATTTAACGACAAAAATGATAAAATTTCCGATTACTCTGACAATATTTTCATATGTAATTAGCATAAGGCTTTCTTTTTCCACGTAAAAAATAACTTATTTTGTGTTTTTTTACTGTACAGGTTGGCGCACAAAAAACGGACACTTAAAAAAATTTTAAATATAATTTATTTAGCAAAAAACAACAACAATAATCATTCAACATGACCTCCTTTAGCTTTAAAAGACCAGTCTAGTAAGTTACAACCATCGAAAAAATGATATATTCGGAAAGATCATGAAAAATGGAGCATTTTTTGTTTTTACAGTAAATTCTAAATCGTTGTAGTTTTCGAGATAATTGCGTTTGAAGTTTTGAATTTGTTACAAGCTCTTCGTTGTAATACACAAACTTTTTTGAATTGTGTATTACAATGAAGAGCTTGTACACAAATTCAAAATTTCAAACGCAATTTTCTCGAAAACTACAACGATTTAGAATTTACTGTAAAAACAAAAAATGCTCCATTTTTCATAATCTTTTCGAATATATCATTTTTCATATGATTGTAACTTACTGGACTGGTCCTTTAATACAAAATAATGAAGAGGATTCAAATCAGGCGAATTTCAGGCATTTTTTAAGGTGTCCGCTTTTTTGTGTATCACTCACTGGAAGAATTTTTAGAAAATGTATACACCATTCTGTAATTTTCTTCTTGCTAATCTATCTTCTAACAGTCGTTTTTCGAAGAAGGGATCCATTGTAGAATAATAGTCGGTGTTTTAATTTTTTCTAGCATTTATTTTTCGAAAGATGATCCTCCATTGTGAGACAATAGTCGTAGTTAGAGTGAAGATTTTTGTTATTGTATATCCTCCCCCCCCCCCTACAAATTATCGAGCTTCATTAATCGACGACCCACTCGTACTTGTTAGATTACCCTTTATTTTTGTTCAACTATCCCTCTAAAAATTCTTCTTTTTTCTAAAAATTCTTCCAACCCCGATTTCTTTTAAATTCTTTTTTTGTTTCCATTTTGTACTTTTGTCGCCTTCATAGTGGTCCGATTATTATTACAATCGATTTTACCCCGTGGACTTCGTAATTTGTACTAACACACAACCAATCTTGATACCTTCACCAAACTTCATTATTACACAAAAGATTCTTCTTCGTCAAACAAAACCGCATGGATGCATTTTCATTGAAATCATTAAGAAAAAAAGCCGAAAAAAATTCTATTTTTATTCCAACCCGATTTCTTTTAAATTCTTGTTTTTGTTTCCATTTTGTGCTTTAGTAGCCTTCATGGTGGTCCGATTATTATTACAATCGACTTTACCCCGTAGAATTCCTAATTTGTACTAACACACAATCAATCTTGATACCTTCGCTAACTTCTCTATTGCGCAAAGGATTCTTCTTTGTCAAACAGACCATTGAAATCATTAAGAAAAAAAAGACCGAACAAGGAAGTGTTTAGCGTATCTTGTGATTTTTCTTATACTATAGAAAGTGAAATATGAAGTAACACGGGTTTGGGTGTTACTTCATATTTCAGATTGCTCCCAAAATCTAATCGTTTGTCAGTTAGGCGTTCGTTCACTTTTTTCGAAGGAATTTTTGTGATTAGAGGAATGGTGTTGGAAAAATTTTGATGTTTGTGGTTTTCCTTTATAAATGTATAGCAACTATTATAAGGCTTTTTTGAGCATATGTAAAAAGTGGGCAGCGTGGCGCAGTGGTAGAAGAGTCGGCTTTGGTGCTGTAGGTCCGGGGTTGGATCTCCGGCCGGGACAATAACTTTTTGACCATTCGGTCTTTTTTGGCATCACTGATCTATAACACAAAAGGTCGCTGATACAGTCTAGGGATGCCGCTCGACCAAAATTAGGCTTAGGCTTAGCCTAAGGCTAAGGTCTTTTCCAATCTAAAATACTTGCGAAAGCATCAAAATCCGNTTGACAGATTTCACCATGGCGAACAACTTGGTAACAGCTATAACAGCATAGGACTTTCGATAACAGAGATATTTGGGATAGACAAGCAACACACATAGGCCTTTTAATATATAAAGTTGTTGAAATAAAATCTTTGAAAATTTATTCTGTAGTAAAATAGAATTTCATCTCAAAATTTCAATTTCCTTCTTATTTCTTCCATTATTTTCGTCCGCTGTTGTTGGTGCAACCGATACAACAGGCAGCTGCAACATCAGTGCAGCCGTAACAACACCCACCAATCCACATGTCTCCTTTCGGGGTGTGCTTCCCAGCTTTAGTAGCATTAGTCGGAGGCACCTCTTGCTCTTTTCCTGGAGTCGCTGCATCTTTTACTTGAGCTTCGTCAGAAACAGCGTTGGAAAATATGGCCAGCATAACGAATACTACAAAAATGTACAAGTATTTCATTATTGGAAGATTCTAAAATTTGATCATTAGAAGCTGAAAAAATGAAGACGAATAAATGTAAGTCGGTTATTCTTACAAGGGGATATTTTTAGTTGTCAGTACGAAACCTACAGAGCGTTCATTTTGGTATGCAACATCAATGTTTTTAGTCGTTCTTGCACCCCCTCTAATTTCTATGCAGTCTTTTTTAAATTGTAGCTGAACAATGGCCGAATAAGTGTTGATAAAAATTTTCGAAATCCTTTGATCCTAACATCGTCAAAAATTACTTTGAAGTTTTCAAAGTCGATTTTCTTCACCTTAACAAAATGTTAGAAATTTAATTTTTGTATGAAAATACAGAGCTTTAGTCCCTTTAAAACATGCAAAAAACCGAATATAAAAATTGTTTAACAGTGGCGAGATATTTTACTTTGCAGTTGATAGTCAAAATAGTCAAAAAATGAGGCAAAAATAAAATAACGCACACGGGAATCGAACTCTCAACTTTCTGGCTACTAGCCGGACGCGCTAACTACTACACTATCACTATAGTTTGTTTCAAATTTCGGGAAAATAAGTTTAATACCGCGTAGCAAAGTGATAAAGCTCTCGCTTCGCACTCCGAAGGGTGAGGGTTCGATCCCGGAGGTCGAAATCAGAAATAT
>OZJO01003514.1:0-17775 GCA_900406225.1 Acrobeloides nanus | reverse complement strand
CATCACTGTTGGTGGGAGGGGGGGGGGGGGGTCCGACCTTTTTTGAGGAGAGATATATCCCCCTTGTATGTTGCCCCCTTTTCCTTATTCATTTGATGGAAGAGGATACGGAGGAGGCGGTAAGTCAGTAAATAACACATAGACGCACGAAATTATATATTTCTTTATAAAATCTAATTTTAGTTGACACATGGTCAGCCGGTTGCATATTAGCAGAAATGATAACTGGAAGCCCATTATTCCCAGGGGAAAATAATTTGGAGCAATGGAATTTAATTGTAAAGGTTGTAGGCACACCAAATGAAACATTTTATAACAGCTTACCAGAAGAAATCAAAAGTTTTGTTAAAAATTCACCAAAAATTGAGCCTCAACCATGGGATAAAATTTTTAAAGACGAAATGTTTCCTCCAGCTCAAAATATGGAATCATATCGTCTTCCAAGGTTTACTGGTGAGTTTATCTTATTTAGCAGAAACAAACTTATTCTGGGGAGCACGTTCGTTTCCCTTGGAGTTCTTGTAGATACATAAAGTGAATACTGGTAAAAAAATCGGAAATTATGGACTGGTGAGTTTGTGTTGTATAAGAACTCCGAAACAATTCTATTCACTATATATATCGACTCAACGTGAGTCCTTAGCAAACGAACAGCCGACTCCCAGAGCTAGCCAGAAGTTAGTGAAAGATGTTTTTGATGACGCTTGTTCGTTTGCTAAAGACCTGCGAAAGGTACAAATAAGTGCGAACATATGATATTACATACAAAATCACCGGCCACACATTTTAGCTCAAGCGGCTAGAAATCTGTTATCAAAACTACTAGTTATTGATCCTAATACAAGAATCTCAGTCGATCAAGCATTAGAACAACCATTTGTAATGTGGCAACATGAACCTGGTGAGCTTGAAACTGAAACTAATCCAATTCAATATTATAATGGCTATATTGAAGACTTAGAACTTTCTGAAAGTGAATGGAAAAGTATGGCTTTAATTCTTGATTAAATATGTAATTTGTTATTTAGCTTTAATTTTTGCGGAGCTAAAGCAATATGAATTAATGAATGCTCAAAGAAACGAATCTCATGCTCGAAATCACGAATGCGAAACGTGCGTTCAACACCGTTGTAATTGCTTGGAATGCAGAAAAATGGACTTGGAATATATTTTAAACAAAGACAAGGGTATTTTTTGGATTACTATACAATAAAAATAAATTTGAAATATTTAAAATAGAGATATAAAACTATAATATGTCTCACTAGAAGAACTGGAATATTGATTTTTAGAGCAAATTAAAAAAAATTTATTTAAACATTTTTAAATTTGCTCGAAAATCGTAAAACTCCTATTTTTTGCTCCATCCTATAAAAATTTAATAATTTCAAATAAAATTTTATGAATAAGACTTTCTAATGAGTGGGACGAGTAAGACATCAAATTTTGAAATATTGAGAGTATTTTAAAACAAAAAACTACTCCTTTCTTATAAAGCGCCGATTTCGTGTTAGTTCGTGTGCACATGCAATTTTTATGGTGATCTCCAAAAAGTGCAGGGCTTATACCACGTATTAGGAATAGTAAAAGAATAAAAACTGAGAGGTCGATCATGAGTCTACCCCCTAGAGATAATTTTTACCCTCCTATTCCCTATAAGCCCAATAGGGAAGAAAAAACAAAGTAGCGTTTTTCGACTTTTTCAACGGAAAAACGCGCTGATTTCGACTACGCGGGGGGGGGGGGTTTCGACCATGGGAAATTCCATAGTGAAGTCTAAAAATTATGTACGATCACGCAGAGATACCATGCACGATCACGAAGGGATGCCAAAAGTTAAAATAAAAAAAAGAAGTCATAGGGAAAATGGGTATCAAATTGAAGCAAAAGACGAGTAGTTTCAAAAACTACAAAAAGAATGTTGTGCGACCAAGCAGAATGCTAAGACTCGAATAGGAATTCTCACTTTAAAGAATAAGGCAGTTTGCGCGTCCAATGAACATCTACGCGTCCAATCAAAATTTGGTACTTATGCATTATCGAGGGCATTCTGCATAGATTTATGCAGATTCCCCCCCCCCCCCCCCCCCCCGATAGTGCATAAGTACCAAATTTTGATTGAAAGCGTAAATGTTCATTGGACGCGCAAACTGCACTAGAGCCAAGAATAATAAAGAAATAGGTTTCAAGTCGTAAATTTATTAAGAGAAATGCTTAACACAATTCCGGTTCCTATTACTTTGCGCAAATTTCCCAAATTTTTTGGAATTCCGGTTCAGGTTCCGTAATTTTTTGAGCAAAATATGAACTGAATTGTTACAAAAAAGGTTTGAGATGGATTTATTGCAATACAATTTCCATTGCTTATCTGACCTAAAATCGACTTGATACATTTCATTCATATTATATATGCTAATTCATATCAGTCAGCGATCTGAATTTTCATATTCAAATAGGTTTCATTCAGACCATTTGTAAATGTATGAGTAAATTTTTTCATTTGAAATTGATTTGAAATGCTAAGTCATCAATTCTACAGTCAATCATAATGTCTTTCTCGTTTTTGTGGAAACTCTTGTCTGTTTATATTGCTGATTTATAAAACTATTTTTTATTTCTTTACAAATCCATAGACTAGTTTATTTTCAGTCTACAAGCCAGCCGAATAGCTTTATTTAGCAATGAATGACTCCGATTCTTAATAGTCTGATCGAATCCGGTTTCATTATCAGTAATCTGTAAAGTAAGGAAGCTTTCTTACTTCACAGATTACTGATAATGAAACCGAATTGTAAACAATATGCGATCACATTTAGTTTTTTATTAGAATTCGATTGTGAGGAAGATAGTTTGGATCATACATGCACAAGCTTCCGTTTACGAAAGACATGTCGTAGTATCCGGCAAAAAATTTAAAAATATGTAGTATTGGCCGCCGCGAAGAGGTGGCTTAAAATATGTCGTTTGGCGAAAGTTTAGGTGTAAAAACTTGAGAATTTTGCGTTATGTTGACGTTGGCAAAAAAAGGTCGCCAAATCGAAAATTGGGGACCCATAATGCAATTCATGATGTAGTATTGAAAATTTTGACGTAAGACCTTGTGCATGTGTGATTTGGACATTTTTAATGCACTATTAAAAAGTTCTGCTGAAACATTTGACATAGAAAAGAAAATTTTTTATCCAAAAAGCTGATCTTTAAAAGAAAAACATCGAAATTAACCGTAAAAGTTGTATATAATGAATTCGCTTAGGGTGTAATCAAATTTTGTAAATTTCTGTACTCAATTGTTTTGTTTCTTTTATAAATATTTTTAAATCATTTAAAAATGATATATTTGATACAAACAAAGAGATAATAAACTTTAGCTTTGGTCAAATTTATGAAAATTTGTAAATAGAAAAATTTTTTAAACCAATGAAGATGTTTTCGTAAACGTTTCATATAAACATAAAATTTATTATATAACATTTTTTATTCATATAACATTTTGACCAAATATTTATTTTAATTTCTCGTTTTTCCATAAAATGGAACCTGTCAATCAAAAAAATAAAGTGATAATTATTCTCATGAAAAGAAATTTTATGGCTGACAGGTTTCACTACCAGTAATCTGTAAAGTAAGGAAGCTATTCGATCAGACCATTAAGAAGCGGAATCATTCAATGCTAGTAAAGCTATTCGGCCGGCTTGTTGAGATTTTATGTGATTTTAGCGTAANAATCTGTAAAGTAAGGAAGCTATTCGATCAGACCATTAAGAAGCGGAATCATTCAATGCTAGTAAAGCTATTCGGCCGGCTTGTTGAGATTTTATGTGATTTTAGCGTAAAAACAATGCCAAAATTTTATAAAGCAGCAAAATTTAAAAAAATAAGACAAAAAGAACAATTGTACGACAAAAGATCAAAAGTTAACAGAATTACATAGCAAGCTCTTCATCCGATTCCATTCCGCCGGATCCAGACGGCTCTTGTGTACCAACGATTTGGGCCAAGGACGGATGTGCGGCCGTAGCCAATTCCAAATCAGCATCCAGATAATCTAGGAACCAGATACCTTCGTCAACATCTCCGTTATTCACAAGACGATGCAAAAGCTCGATCAATGCGTCTATTTCCGGATCAACATCCTCCTCATCCAATATGTTGCTTCTTTTTTTGCGCGCCGGAGTGCGCAAAAAAAACACATATTAATTTCTTAATTTCTCCTTCTCGCAGTTATCGAAATAACAACAATCTTATTTTCTTTAAGTATGCCAAACGCTCTAAAAATTTCGTTACGTATTGAACGACTTAGCAATAGAATAAACCATGGTGGTGATAAATAATAAATATCATAAACATAATAAAGTATATACAAAAGTGTATTAACGATATCGAGTTTGTCTATATCTTCAAATATACCTGGTGTAAAGTAAAAATAGGTCTATAAAATCGAATAAAGTACATTTAATTTTTTTATATGTACCTGTATGCTACCTACTATAGCAAAAGAAGCTAAAAGTATTAATGAAAATATAAACAGCTTTATCCCACTATCTTTTGTGTCGCTAGGAGAAGAACCGGCGTTTTTTCTTATGAAGATTAAGAAGATAATAATACATAGATTCATGGAAAAACTCGATATTCCTATGATAACGTCAAATAGCATCCCATAAAAACTATTTTTGATCTAAAAATATTCATATACCACTCTATAGGATGAGCCAAAAAAAGAAGATACTTTCTGAAGGGTTTCAAAAAATTTAAAAAATTAAAATTAGATAATTCTAAAAAGAAAAACTTTTTTAAAAATTTTTTTCAAAAAGTACCACTTTTTGGCACGCCCTGTAAATGTTGCAACCGATATTGAGATTCAACCGACTCAGAGACGATTAACCTATTATGAGTTCCCAAGATCGGTTAACCGATTTTGAAATAACAATCTTGGCTCATAATAACTTAGGCTTTAGGTTTAGTGGGACAAGACATAGCCTAAACCTTAAGCCTAAGCTTTTTAATCCTAAGCTTTGTCCCACTAAGCCTAAGCCTTAAACCTAAGCCATCATGAGCCAAGATTGTTGTCTCAAAATCGGTTAACCGATCTTGGGAATTCATAATCGATTAACCATCACTGAGTCAATTGGATCTCAATATCGGTTGCAACATATATTTTGATGACAAGAGTCAAATTTTTTATGTGCGCATCGTTCTTACCCCCAAAATTGTATTAGAGTCCAATCGATATCCAAATTTTGGATTCTCGGGATCATCATCAGGAACTAACAATTCGCAGTAACCCCCACCGGCAATTATATGCCATGTAAAAATTATAGGTGTTAATAAAATCACCATAATTGCATACGGGAATAGTTTCTGCCAAAACTTAAAATTGCTTATTATTTTCAAAGTAAAGTATTAGAGATCAAGAAATCAAAAGATGTCTTTGAAAACAGAGCTTGAAAACTAACTTGTTTAAATTTTATTGGTATAATAATTGCGGTAAATCTATTAAAAGTGATGAAAAAATAAGTGAAATATTGAGCATATAAACAATAATAATCTAACCAAACTATTATAGTGGGTATTATACCGCTAGAAATAAGACAAATAGGAGCAAGTGAACTTTGGGGCCACATTTATCGTGAGTCAAAAAAATCTTCGTTGATTTTCGTCCGAAAACAGCCCCTCTATAGGTAATTTTATGTAGGGAACTCGAATATCGCATTTTCAAAACCTGAAAACTTTTTCCTAAATTAGGACTAGGATATTTATAGACACGAAAATAGGAAAATGTCATACAAAAATTAGAAAAATAACTTTTCCTGATTCAGGAAAAAGTTTTCGGATTGTGTAAAAAATTGTGTCTCACATAAAATTACCTCTAGAGGAGCCATTATCGGATGAAAATCAAGAAAAAACTTTTTTGAATTTTGGACTTCGATAAATGGAGCTACTAAGTTTACTTCCTCCGAAAAATAAAAACTTTGAATTCTAGTCGACCTTGATAACCTAAAACCCAAGTGACTCAATTGGGTTATAGGTAAAAAATAAATAGATTCGAAGGAATTCGACTTCTTCTTTTTAAAAACGATGTTTTTGTAAGATGTACAAACATATTTTTTGAAATATAAAAAATTAAAAAGAATCCAGCTTTTTTAGACTACTACAATTAGGATATTTTGTGCGTGTAAGCACATACACACAAACGATCAAAACCGTCTTTTTTCTTTTCTTCCTCTTTCGAAGAAACCGAGAGGTTAACAGGTTGTCAAAATGTAAGATAGGGCGAAATTTGGGAAAAATTATCTTAAAATAATTTTTCCAAGCTTTTGTGGAAAGGAAAAATTCGAAGAAAAAAATAATAAAAGTACATGATGTCTAGTGTTCGATGAACGCGATGTCATGCCACTTAGTCGTATGACCAAACTTGCGTTGTACAGTGTGAGAAAAAGCCTGAAATGTCCTGTCGGCATGGAAAAGGTTGATATGGAAAAGCTCGGATGTTTTAAGAAGATATAGAGGCTAATGTGCGACGAGAAAAATGTAAAAAATCGAAATTCTGATCGGAGATCAGAGAGGAAAGGTAGCATAAAAGGCGAGATTATTCAAGAGCAGCATCAGTTGGACCCCAAGCTGATCGTAATTCGATCAGTGAGCAAAGTTATTGAAATTTTTACTAAAACGACTTTAAAACGTTCACTTAAATTTTATGCCTTTTATAAGTTCGAAACTGAGTAAAATGCAAAAGAAATTTTTACGTTTTTTTATAATAAAGAATTTCAGGCGAGAAAAAAGTATTAGAAGATAAATCGTACTTTTTAGGCAACATTTTATAAAACCAATAAAACCATGACGCATCAGTAACTCTTAAAACAATATATAACCAAAACCAACCAAGACAATCCTTAAAAATTGTTTACATGTAAATAAAACTTTTATTGAAACTCACTAAAATCCCATTTATAACAAACAATTTATAAAAAGAACTATTAAACGACTTTCTACCATTTTTATTGAGTAATAAATAAATTATAAAAATATACAAAATTATGGAAGGTATACCATAACATAAAGCAATAGTCACTTCAATGTTTCGTGACATAATAATACAATAATCATAAAGGAAGTAAAAAGAATGGTGTTAGCTCACTATTTATTCAAACATAACTATTTGTATGAATTCTTCTTATAAGTCATAAGAATATAATTAAGTATCCCATATTTATCAGGTGCAGCAATTTTTTAAATTACTATTTAACACTTCCGACGATATTCAAAGCTTAGAGATTATTGTTCAGGAAATAATTATATTCGATTATTTTTATTGTGCATAGATGTTACCTCTAATCAGGGATGTCAAAGAACTCCCCTTTTTGGGGAGTTCGAACTCCGAAGGGGGGGGGGAGTTGTGACTCCTCTTGAAAACATTTANTAGGGCCGGCCTGGCCTGACCTGGCCCGGCCTGGCCTGAGCACTTTTTGCCGGCCCTAGTCAGGTCGGGCCAGGCCAGGCCGGAAGTTCGGCCTGGCCTGACCTGGCCCGTTAAAAGTTCCGCGGCCTGGGTCAGGCCAGGCCAGGCCGGCCTAGGTCGGGACAGGCCAGTCTTGATGACCCTGATTCATGAAAATAAGAGTGTGTATTGAAGCAAAAATATGAAATTTTTGAATTTTTCTTCTGAAAATCATCCAGGTGTGCAGGCCAGAGGGTCTGCACACCTTTACCTACAGGTAAAAATGTATACGGGCCAGGCCGGCCTGGCCTGAGCACTTTTTGCCGGCCCTAGTAAGACCGGGCCAGGCCAGGCCGGATGTTCAGCCTGGCCTGGCCTGGCCCGTTAAAAGTTCAGCGGCCTGGTCAGGCCAGGCCAGTTGTAGGCCGGCCTAGGCCGGGCCAGGCCGGTCTTGAGGGCCGGCCTGCACACCTTTACTCCCCACATGAAAGTTGCAACTCCCCCCATGGGAGTCGCAACTCCCATGGGGAAATTGTAACTCCAACATTTAGAGATCCCGCGGCATTAGGTTAATTGATGATGGAATATGAAATTTGGGACCAAAATAAACACATTGGTGCATTTGAAGTGGCGTATTTAAGGGGGGGGGAACCCGGGGTGGTTCCCCCCCCATTCCTGGAAAAATTAAAAATTTTTCCTAATGGTCCCCCCTTATGTTTTTGCTCAAATTTTTTTCAAAAATTATAATGGTCCCCCATTATGATTTTTCACCAAAAATCAAAATTTCCTAAAAAAAAAAAGTAAAAAAATTTTTTTTTGAAAAGGTTCCCCCCCCCATTCTTGAATCCTGGTTACGTCACTGGTAAGGGTTCAAGTTGTGGAAAAAGTGGTTGAAAAATTAGGTTTTCTGCAAAAATCCGGTTTCCCCGAGGGATCAAAAATTCAAAGATATGGCTCTAAAAAAAAACTTTGTTCCCACGGGAGCTTCCGGTTGGCCCTAAAAATTATCTACAGCACCCCTACTTTTTTTTATACTTAGTCCCAGACCAAATCTCAAATTATCAAAAATATTTCTTGGCTCTGAAGCTCAATACCATTGATTTTACGTGTATTTTTTGAATTTTCTAACCTCTCTAAAACATTCAAGATAATTTTTTTCGGCCAAAATTTCTTTCTAGCAGATGTATTTTAATATGGGGAACATTTCTAGTGTAGTTTCGAAAAAATCCGAGAAGTCATTTGCCACTAGCTCCCAAACTTCTATAACTATTTAAGTTGTTCACTTCTTCTATCCAAAAGATCCACAGCAAAAAAAGTTTTCCACACTATCCTTGATTTCATTCGGAAAATAGTTGTTAATTTACTAACTTATTTAACATCGTTTAAATTTTTATCATTCTATCAACATGTGTAGATAAATAAAAGATCGTTAATCATTTATTTATATTTGCTATAGTGGTAAGTAAATTTCTTGATAAATAAAAAAATTTACTGATTAAAATTGTTCAATATTTTGTTTTGATTTGTTGAGAAGCGTTACTAAATGGACACATAATCTCTTCTTTTTCGAAAATTTAAAACGAATTTTAATACGAACTTTTATTTCGTATATAATTTTTGCTTGATGTCAACTGGGTTTTATCATTTGCTTTATATTTTCTTCGCTGTATATTTGTCAAAAAATTTTGCCTTAGTAACAATATGTCCGTACGATTATAATAAGCCTGCAGAATTTTTTTTATCAAGATATGATAATATAAGTTGTTTCTCAATTCCCAAACTTATAAGACACGTATATTACTCTGCTAAACTAAATTGTCAATCAAAAACAAAGTGGTTACACCGTGCAAATTATAGTAGCTTCAATATCGGTTCAATTATGACGATCCGAGATATTGAAGAAGGCGATTATTATATAGGTAAGTCAAAAAATGAAGTCTATAAGTCGTTTTAGAAGAATTGAATAAAGTTTTTCATAACGTAACAAAAATGTGGATCGGTAATCAAGATTGCTTCTCGTATTCCAAAGGAGGCATCATTCAAAAAGAAAACGATTGTGAACAACACCTTTTTTTTCTTTGTGATTTACCTTTAGCTTATTATATGTGCACCAACAGGGAATTTTTAAGTAGAACTTCTACTGTAGACTATGATTGGATGTATGTGAACACAACAAATTCATGTTATTTAGTAAGATTTTATTAGGTTAAAAAAAATGTTCTAAAAATCCTAAAAATATTTTACCAAGATATATTTTCCTATGATAAAAGAAATTTTGTAGTCTAATCACTTTTATGTTGACTATGCACCTGAGGAGTATATAAAGTTCGAAAAAAATGATACAATATGTCATACTTATGATTCGGAAGTGGTATCTATTCATTCGGAAGAAGAAAATTTATTACTTTTTAAAAGTATGTTTATCATAAAGTTATGAATCCGGAACTGTTGGAATCAGGGATGTGCAGGGACAGGTCAAGCAACCGGAACGGAACACCACAAATGACCAGGACTTGACAGAACTGGAATGGAACAAATTTTGAATTTTTCTCAGAAATTTAAAAAAAATTTTACAAAATTTTTCTGCGCGCGACGGTAATGACGCTCACCTAACATTGGTGCTCCTGTACCTGTGTGAAAAAACATAAGACAAGAACTTTAAAGAGACAAGATCTGGAAATTCTGAATGCGACCCATGATCAGAAACGGCGATACTCCGTCGACCACCATGCACTATTTGAACAAGAATTGGATAAAGACAAGAGATGACATCTACCGGAATATGGTCGAAATTGTAACTCGATACTCTGAGACATCTATCTATGGAGAAGCAAATGATGAATCATTGAGACTCATGAAAGAAATCTTTATCAATAAACCGATAAATACATGGTTAGTTGTACACAAAGAAAAAATTACTGAAATAGTCGCTATGACATTGCAAAACAAGGCCATGGAAACATTGTAATCATCAGCAACGAAGGAGATTTTGCACGAGATGTGTTCGACGAACTCATTGAAACTATGAACATTCGAACTGAAGAAGAGATCCAAGAACCATCCACTTTGATCTAAGAGAACAACTAGGAACTGATGAAGAAGAACTGTACGTTATCATATAGGATTGCAAGAACAACCAAGAACACGAGTAGAAAGCATACTGTCATCTCAGAAGCAACTGGCAATAGCAGCCAAGAAATATCAGAGCCTGACATAACAATAAAAGAAAAAACAAACAAATATGAAAAATTTTTTGGGGGAGGCATTGTGCATCTGTGGTTCTAATTCGTTAAACCCTGCTCAGAACAATTTTTCAACGGTTCCACAACTCTAGTTTATCATACGTTACAAATGGGACTTTATTCTTCAAATTGTCTATAAAGTTAATTCTTTTAAATTTTAGTGGCTTCTGAATTTGAACTGTCTTATACTGACTATTTATTGATTGGTTTGTCTTTTAATTATCTTACTTTGTCATGGCAATGGTCTGATGGGACCGAACTCGATTATAAACCTCCAGGTTTTAACTTGAGTGTGTCCTTCGAAGATGAGATTTGTGGAGTTGCTATAAACCTAACGAAAGACGAGCAATGGTTTAGTTTTCCTTGTTCACAAGTAATATTCGAGATAAATTTTTGATATCGAAAAAATATTGAAGGTTCCAACGCCGATGATAGAAATTTGCAAAAGGAAGCCTATATATTTGGAAAAGCCATCCAGAATTATAGGAATAACCACGACTCCTGTTCAAATCGAACCAAGTACGGTCTTTTCCATATCGCAAATTAGAGTTGAAGTGTTGCAGCCACCAAACAACCTATATAATACATAAATGAGCAAAGGGGGGGGGGTAGGTTTGTAGCAGAAAAGCGACACGCTTGAATAATAAAAACTCAAAAAGCGACGACTAAAAAAATTTGCCAGACGAGAAATTTGTTGAAAACGATCTCTTTTTGAGCTTAAAAAGCATAACGGGAAATATTTTACGATTGTTATTTTTTTCCAAAAATTTTGGGAAAACATAAGGGCGCCAAGAAGAAATTTTTTAAATTTTTTCCTAAAAGCGACACATTTGTCCAAATTTGATCCCCTAGAGACGACATGGGGTGGGTCGACCCACCTGCGCAAGTATGATATAATATTTTATGCTTAACTTTAGATTCAACCAATATCATCCTTATTGCTTCTAGTATTTTAGCTTGTTTAATGGCATTTTGCTTATCTCTTATAGTCATATGTGTAATAATTCGAAAATACAACTTAAAAATCATCCGCATGAGGTAGTTAATTGATTATTCACGTAAAAAAGTTTATCTGAAATTTTTCTTCTTCCAAAATTAGGAAATAAAAAATCAAATTCATTCTTTTTAAACTTAGGAAAAAACTTTTTTTGGGGCGCTTCTTTTTTGATCCGTTATGTCAGATTTTTACTATTAATATTTATAGTTTCTACGCTCGATTCAAGGCATACAGACCGAATCGGATAACAAATTCTCGTCATAAGTATTACCAAGAAAAACCATTCGAAATCAAGGCTGGTGATCTAACAATAAGCACTGTCTTAGGAGCTGGCACATTTGCTATAGTTTATAAAGGAAGTTTGACTACGTCCAATCGAGAATTACAACGGTTCTCTAGAAATCAATTATCTAGTATAGTTCGGACAGTGCATGCTATTCCTCAAGATGTAGCGGTGAAAGTTGGAAAATTAAAAAATCATAATAAGCAAAGGTATTTATAATAAGGGGGATTTTTTACTTGATTGCTTCTCCTGTTTCTCCACACCCCTTCCATCATCACCTTTTACATCCAAACACTGGGTGTTGGCTACACTATCGAAAAAAGAAAACTAGCGATATATTTTTAAATATCCATCAAATATGAACAAGGAGAAGGCTTGCAACAGTTTTTGAATTTTTATGAAAAAAATGTCGATTCTTAGGTTTTTCTAGGTGGGAAATCGATTGCGCGCATTCCCGAACCTTGAAACGCTTCCTTGATCCTGATTCAGAGAAGAAAATCGGTATCTACGAAAATAAATTGATTTTCGCTTCAATACATACACCGATTTCTTCCCTGAATCAGGGTCAAGGAAGCGTTTTTAAGGTTCGGGAATGCGCGCAATCGATTGTCCTAAGAATCGACATTTTTTCATAAAAATTCGAAAAATGTTTGATTTTCGCTTCAATATACCCACTCCATTCCCTGAATCAGGATTAAGGAAGCGTTTTTACAATTTGGGAGTGCGCGCAATCGATTTCTCGCATAGAATTACCCCTAAAAATGATCATTTTAGAAAAAAATTGTTTGAAAAAGGACCATACTTTGCACCCCTTTAAAGGGCCAGTCCAATAATTTACAACTATATGAAAAAATGATGTATTCGGAAAGATTATGAAAAATGGAGCATTTTTTGTTTTTACGGCATCTTCTGAATTGTTGTAGTTTTCGAGATAATTGCGTTTGAAATTTTGAATTTGTTACAAGCTCTTAGTTATAATACACAAACTTTTTTGAATTTTTTGCGAAAAAATCGATTTTTGCATCAATTTTTTAGTTTTCATAAAATAAACATTGTAGCAATTTTTTATAGCTAAATGAGGCAAACAAAATGACACCAAAATTATCTAATTTGAACATTGTTTTAGATTATTGAAACGAAAACATGAATCAGAATTTCGTTTCAATAACCCAAAACAATGTTCAAATTGGATAATTTTGGTGTCATTTTGTTTGCCTCATTTAGCTATAAAAAATTGCTACAATGTTCATTTTATGAAAATTTAAAAAATTGATGCAAAAATCGATTTTTCCGCAAAAAATTCAAAAAAGTTTGTGTATTACAACGAAGAGCTTGTACACAAATTCAAAATTTCAAACACAATTACCTATAAAACTACAACAATTCAGAACACGCCGTAAAAACAAAAAATGCTCCATTTTTCATGATCTTTTCGAATATATCATTTTTTCATATGGTTGTAAATTACTGGACTGGTCCTTTAAAATCAAGTTATCACGCTACCGGGCTGAAAAATTGTTAATGAAAAATGACATAAAATCCAATTCGAGCATTCATCACACCCCTTCCAGCCGGATTGCACCCACCATTCGTTCATGTGTGATTTCCATCCATTTTTTAGCATGTCGCATGAAATCGATATAATGAAAACTTTACAATATCATCCGCATATCTTGAGTCTAATCGGCTATATTAATTCTAACAATAATTTAATGGTAGTAATGGAGTATTGTTCAAAGAAAGATTTATTATCATATCAGCGTGCGAATAGAGAAACTTTCGAGGTATTGAAAATTTAAAAAATTAATTATACATTGTAGAAAACCGAATTATCACAAGAAACAACAAAACTCTCAATAAATGAGAAATTATTTATTTCTTTTGCCTGGCAAATTTGTGATGGTATGGTAGGTTCTCTATGTGTGGCATCTAATTTTTTACATATAGGTATATCTAGCTTCCAAAGGCATAATTCATCGAGATCTTGCAGCTAGAAATATTTTTCTAAGCGATGAGATGATTGCAAAAATTGGTGATTTTGGTTTATCTATAAAATCGATTGAAGAATGCCCAGTCGAGACCATAGAACCATTACCAATAAAATGGTTGGCAATCGAAAGTTTGAGGAATAAAATTTTTTCGATAAAAACTGATGTGTAAGTTTTGCCATCTAGAAACAGGTTATCTCTTTAGTTGGTCTTATGGAATTCTTTTATATGAAATTTTTTCTATTGGTGAAATACCTTATAAAGAAATCAAAGATGAAATTCTCATCAACTATTTAAACGAAGGACATAGGTTGAAAAAACCAAAATTATGCAAAGAAAACTTGTAAAACTTTTTTTATTAGAGATCGAAAATATAAATTTTAGATACACCTTGATGTCTTCATGTTGGCGAGAAGATTCAAAAGAACGACCCACGTTTGAAGTAATACGAAAATATTTGCAATCGATTCTCGAAGAAGATTCCAACTATGGATATATAGAAATAATAACAAATTAGGACTCTATCAAAATCTCTAAAAATTAATCCGAATTCTGAATTCGGATTTTGAATCCGGATTCTGAATATAGATTGTGGACTCGGATTCTGAATCCGAATTCTAAACCTGGATTCTGAATCCGGATTTGGATTCTGAATTTGAATCTGGATTCGGATTCAGAATNATTCTGAATATAGATTGTGGACTCGGATTCTGAATCCGAATTCTAAACCTGGATTCTGAATCCGGATTTGGATTCTGAATTTGAATCTGGATTCGGATTCAGAATCTAAATCCTTTTTTTCTATTATTGTTATAATCTTACAAGGTAACTGTCAGACTGGAAAGGTACGAATTTTTTTCAAAACTAGCTAAAACTGTTCCTTATGACCTAAAATATCAGGGAAAATTGAATTTTGTGCTATTGAGGTCGGTTTTGAAGGTTGAGATCGGTTTCGAATTGAAATTGACAAAAAAGGCGTGCATGATATTTAAATTGGGTGGAAAGAATGGATATTGGTTGGTAGTGTAGTGGCTAGCACGATGGTTTGATATCTAAATTTTTTTCATTTTAATTGCTCAAAATACCCCGAAACCGACCTCAAAGCACAAAATTCAATTTTTCCCTGCTATTTTAGGCCATAAGGAACAGCTTTAGCTAGTTTTGAAAAAAATTCGTATCTTTCCAATCTGACAATTCCCTTGTTAGCTGTATTAATTGTTTAGTTCTTTAAAAATAAAGTTATAAAAATTTCTCGAAGATTCTTTTCTTTCCGAAAACCAAATTTATCCTAATTAAACACTAAAACTAGTTATTGAAACATTTTTATCCGCATTCCTAGTGGAAAAAATGGGAAACAAATTGCAGAATCAGGATCTTTGATCGTTTTAAAAGGACCTCGATAACTGATCTTTATAATAACTACGATAATGTTCGTGATCTATAATATGTCTGATACCAGATCTACAGGGTGTTTCAGATGAAATGTACCTATTTTATTTTGACATAACTTTTTTCTATAAAATGATTTTGAATTTTCGACTTTTGGAAAATAACGAGCTAATTTGTCCATTTTATGCATATTTTTTTGTTTTTGAAAATCTTGACTTTGGGCATTGAAACGAAAATTTGCTATTTTTTCCTATTAAGATCGGCAGTACCATCTTTTTAGAACTGGTATCGCACAAATAAATATTTTTGTTTATCACATAGTAAACATGATATAGAGGAATGTCAACATTATAAAATACCGTGCTGATATAGATTGAGTAAAGAAATTCTAAGTTTGTCATTTTCTCCTCAATATGCGTCTTTTCTGGATTTTCTTTCTTTCTTCATTGTTGTTTCTTGCTTATGTAGGAGCGGATCGTCTTGCACAAGGTCATCCGAATGTCAAAAAACTAGGTGTTGAAGGGTAAAAAATACATTTAATGATCATTTTTCATATAATGATTTAGGCGTAGCAAACGACAATGGGGTTGGGGTGGGTATGGAGGATTTGGACGAGGATATTGGGGTAAGTTTGAAGTATTTTTTACAAGAAATTACGAAATTTACAATTGAACGATTTTTTTATTTTGATAAGACCCTCATTTAAAAAAAAGTTTTTTGTGATAAAAATAACTGACATTTAGGTAGTGGTAGTTGGGGACGATGAAATCAACAAGAAATTACATAACTTTCATTAAATACATTAATTAAGATACGATACCTACGTGGTCGTAGTGTTAAACGGTTCGAGTGCCATCCAAGTTGAAAATCAACGTAAAATCGATAGAGCTTCGAACAAGGTTTTGTCTGAAGCGGTTGCTTGGATTGACTTGAAATGGCTTTTAAAAACTTTTCCATGCGTTAATCTCACTAAATAAATTTAACTTGGATGGCACTCGAACCGTTTAACACTATGTTCGAACTTTCGAGATATCGTATCTTAAATAAATTAATATTTCCTTTTATATAAAGTTAAAAATAAAGTCTTGAATATCATGCAAACGTCACACAGAACAAAAAAAAACACAAGACTTGGTTCAAATTTGGTATGAAAATATATAATTAAGCCTTTGAGCTGTGAAGGCTAAACATTTCTTTTGTTACTATGAACAATTTTCTTTGTTAAAGAGTTTAAAGTACCAGCCCAGTAAGTTACAATCATATGAAAACATAATATATTCGGAAAGATCATGAAAAATGAAGAATTTTTCGTTTTTACGGCATGTTCTGAATCGTTGTAGTTTTTGAGATAATTTCGTTTGAAATTTTGAATTTGTTACAAGCTCTTCGTTGTAATAGTACAAACTTTTTTGAATTTTTTGCGAAAAAATCAGTTTTTGTCAATCTTTTAAATTTTCATAAAATGAACATTGTAGCAATTTTTTATAGCTAAATGAGACGAACAAAATGGCACCAAAATTATNCATTGTAGCAATTTTTTATAGCTAAATGAGACGAACAAAATGACACCAAAATTATCCAACTTGAACATTGTTTTGGGTTATTGAAATGAAAACATGAATCAGGGTTTTCGTTTCAATAACCCAAAACAATGTTCAAATTGGATAATTTTAGTGCCATTTTGTTCGTCTCATTTAGCTATAAAAAATTGATACAATGTTCATTTATGAAAATTTAAAAAATCGATTTTTTCGTAAAAAATTCAAAAAAATTTGTGCCGACCTATGTTACTAACATAAGAATTTATAGTAAACATTGGTGTGGTAAAAATTTATAGTACATCCGAAAAATCATATAGTGCCTATCTAATGCCCATCTAGTACCCATTAGTACCTCTAGTGCCTATAGTGGCCATAACACCCATCTAGTGCCCATTAATGCCTATTAGTGCTTATAGACACTATAGTGCCTATTAGTACCCATAAGTTGTACCATAGTATAGTATATAGTATACTATGATACACCTTATGGGCACTGGTCGCAATCGGGAATGATCGCAATCGATTCTCCGCATAAAATTACTCCAATATGATCATTTTTAGGATTTTTGAAAAAAATTTTCAGGTCGAAAAAACATGAAAAAATCGCCCAAATTCCTCTTTTTTTGGATACACTCTGTAATTAAGCTTTAAATAAAAATCTCATCATTTTCACTCTATATTATAAATTATAATTTAGGCAGCCTCTTTTGTGATAACCACAAGACAAAACCTATTGCAATCCGATGACTGATTAAAGCTCCTTGAACCACTTGGCCATCTCGTCCGAGTTTTTTTTAGTATTATAAGCATAAACGGACTTTACGACCTTGCTATGATGCACAATCAGCTTCCATAAATTTCCCAAACTCATAGCTTTGTTGCATTTAACGAAAAATTGTT
>OZJO01003512.1:0-22105 GCA_900406225.1 Acrobeloides nanus | reverse complement strand
CAAAAGTGGGAAATGCAAAATTCGTTTTAAAACATGCACAAGACCAATGAAATGCAAGAATGGTTGTCTGAAGAGTGCCCTGATTTCATTTCAAGAGACGAATGGCCATCGAATTCGCCAGATTTGAAGCCGATGGATTATTCTGTATGGAGTATTCTTGAAGAAAAAGCCTGCGCTAAACTACACTAGTGTGGATTAGCCCAGGCATCAAATCACACTAGTGTGGTTTAGCCCAGGCATCTTGTTGAAAACACCAATCTGCATCATCAAAACGTTCTCTTGCCCAAGGGATGAGATGATCTTCCAGCATTTCCATGTACACGTATCGATCGATCTTGATTCCTTGTTCGAAACTTTTTTGGAACACTCTATAATTTTAAAGATAAAACAAAAATAAAGCCCGTTAATTGACCTATACATACTAGGATATTAAGAAAAAAAAATTATATAGCATTATTCAATTCCTAGTTCGAGCCCGAAGAAGCTGGAAATTCTCTGAAAAATAAGAAAAAAACTTAAAAATAGTACACAAAAATAACCCTAAGGATTTTTGTCCCTAAAAATATCAAAAATTTAAATTTTTTTATGAATTTTTCAATTATGAAAAGCAATAACCTACTTCAGTTCTGGATATACTTTCTTCACATACCACTCAAATGGCTTACAATGTAGCTTTTCACGGATTTGCAAACGAACTGTGATGCTAAAAAATTTGTATCGATTTTTTTAGACTCAACAAATTATTTTTTAGCTCACTTTAGGGGTCCAAAAATCGGTGTTTGACCCATTTTGTTTGAAAAAATCGAAAAACTAGAATGACATTCTGACCAAAAACCATATTTTTATGCAAAATTGATATTTTAAGAAAAATATGAATTTTTTATGAATAAATTTATTTCAACAAATAATGCATGAAAAAAATCAAACAACACAAAAATATACAAAAAGAGATCGCTCTTAAATTTTCTCCGCACGTACGCGTAAAGTTTCTGCCGGCTTCAACAATCCTTTAATGTCAATCTCCAATGGGAGGTCCTGAAAAAATTTTTTTAAGTATGCAAATTTCAAATTAACGGTGAATTAGGTGCCGGATAAAATTTGAAATGTTTTATCATGTTCGCTATCCCCCTCTAGAGGAATATAGTGCATAAATTTATGCAGAATCCCCCCAGGCTGAAAACAAAAAAATCAATGTGTTAATAAAGGCAAATCCAATTTGTTTCCAGACCGTGTGTGTCGTGTTTTGGGTCTAGCTCCTCGTAGGAATTGAATTGAGAGATGGTTGACCATTCCATGAGATAGTTGGTGATCCGCTCTACAGCTTTTATATAGATACCTAGAGAAAGTTTTCGCTTCAATAAAAAGTTAAACGCAAATCTTTGACCACACCTGATTTTTTGGCACCATTACTTTTTTCCCCTTTTTGGTTTTCTCTCTTATTTTTTTACTCTTTCTTTTCCCCTTACTTTTTTCCCCTATTACTTTTTTACTTTAAATTTGTGTAAAATCGGGAAAAAAGTAAGAGGGAAAATAAAGGGGAAAAAAGTAATAGTGCCGATTTTTTGACCGGGTTTTTGATAAAGATTGGTATTTTTGACCTATTTTTTTGTAAAAAATCGATTTTCTAGGATTTTTTGCTCAAAAATCGAATTTTTGCCCCAATTTATAAGGTTAAAAAAATAATTTTTACTTCCAGAATCGATTTTTTGTGCATTTTTAAGCTTTAAAAAATGTTTATTTAAATAATCATAATATTTAACAATAAATACAATATTATTTCTAATTGAGCATCCCCTCTCTAATAGAGCCCCATCTATTTCGGCCCATTGAATCATGAGACTTCTTCACCCTATCGATTTAGGAACACAAATAAATGCGCCATTGACAACGGAAATAATATACCCGGAACAACATGTAGCCCGAGGGAATCGACAAACTTGTGGTGCACAAGCAATTGATTCGGTTGGAGAACCACTAAATTTCAATTCAAAAACTTTCCAAAATGAACAACTTACGTGCATGGACACCCGCTATTTTGAGATAGACAAGTTCTTGTGTTGATCTGAATACCACACATGCCACACGTGTCATTACATGTACCCTGGGTCCATGATGACCATTGGCCGCCTGGCGGACATGTTGTTCTAGAAACTATGTTAGAAACAACAGTACTACTACATATAGTCGAGCCCGATGGAGCATCAGTCGGTTCCGTTGGCTAAACTCATGGTTTCAACAGAATAAGATCTTTACTAACCTGTGGCCCACATATAATTTGTCCACTAACAACCATAGCTGTATATGAACCACAACATGAAGCTAATGGAAATAGACACGGGGTGAGATTGCAATTGACCGATTTTGATGAAGATCCGCTGCATGGACAAGTGGGGGAAGAAGTACAAGTGCGAGTATACGTTAACTGAGCGCATGAGCCACATGTATCTGAACAAGTTTGTGTTGTGCTCCATGCAGTCCAGCTACCACCCGAGGGGCAACAAACTACTGTTGTTGAAGTACAAGCTAACGAAGCTGGAGTTTCTGTCAATGTAAGCTAAATTTAATTTGATTAGTTATGATAATCTCTGTCATTGTGGCTGAACGCAGCCATTGACCGATCAAAAATTCTGTTTTTGCCAACTTTTTCGACAAAAATAGCCTAACAATTGCGAATTTCGGATAAAAATTGGCATTTTTGACGAAAAATTGGCAGTTTTCGTTGAAAAAATTTTTTTAGACACAAAATCCTAATACTATAAACGGTTAATGTCTGTTCGGACGATCTCGGCTGGTTGAGATTTAAACCCGGAAGACTCAAAACTAAAGTTGTGGGGGACGATGAGAGAAGACGATCGACACCGGTTTCTTGTGGGGGTTATGCGACAAAAAATTATGCGACTTTTCTTGGCATGGTATATTCCATGTTAAAATAAAAAGCTTGAAATTCGGCGCCGTATGTCCCCTCGGCCACCCTGCATGCGCCGTGAGGCGCTAGGCAGCCCGGTACTAGACTAAAAATTGAGCCTAAAATGGCATTTTTTTCGAAAATTTTTCATCAAAAATTGCATTTTATTACAAATTTTTAGTCAAAAAATAACCTAATAATTCGATTTTTGGTCAAAAATTGGCATTTTTGACAGGGTGTCCATTAGTGTTGAAAGTACCGTATTCTCTCTAATAGAAGCACCGGTGCTTCTATTTTTCAATCCCTCCGGCAGGGGGTGCTTTAAATAGAAGAGGTGCTTCTTTTTTCAATTTAAATTTCGAAAAAAAGTGCAAACAAACTTGAAACTAACAAAATGAGCAAAAAGTAGATCATAAACGAAAAAAATATATACTCCTTATCTCTTGTTAAGACCAAATTTATGGGGGGTGCTTCTATTAGAGAGAATACGGTATATATTTGTAGTGCCCTCCTTCTGTTTTCTCTTTTAAGAACCGCTTCTGTTCTATTCCTATGTCTTATAAAAGAGTGAGATTATTGTAATAGAAGTTAGTCAATAAAATGTAGTCTCAAAGTGTATGCTCATTATATGGTGCTTCATGGAATCAATCGTTTTATAATTTTTTAATTAGTTGTTAGATTAGGAAAATTAAAGAAATTTGAAATTTTTTAATGCTAATGCGAAAACAAGGCGTGAAAGAAAGCGTTACGGAGTTTGGTCAAGATATAGTTAAACTAGTTGACACGGCGTACTCGAATAGGAAAGGATTTAAAGGACCACTGAACTTTTGAACAGACCTCAAAAATTTATTTTTAAAAGAAAGAGGAATTTTTGCTGATCATTTTTTGTTTTTATGGTACCCCTTGAAAGTTTAACCCTTTCGAGATATTTGCGTTTGAAATTTCCTTCAAAAGTTTCAAATGTAAATTTGTATTGAAACGAAAGGGATTGACCCCAGCGGGAATTAGAAAATTCAAAATTTCATTTGAAAAAATTGCGAATTTGCTATCAAAATTTTATCGCAAATCGATTGTACTCACGAAGAGCTACCCAACGAGTGGTCGATGTCCATATTTCGCATTTTGGGAAGCGTGTAAAAAAATAGTGTGTTTTTGAAGAGTTTTCGATTTGCAATAAACGCGGAAAGTTTTGAGGACGAGATGGATGAGGAAGAATGAAATGATGGAAGGAGTGGAATGAAGGAAATGAAAGAAGTAAGTGAACCAGCAAAAATATTATCAATGTTTGGGCATTTTTGCTCACAAATGCAGTTGTGCGCAGAGCGACTCATTCGGCTGAGCAAAACTTACCACTGCGCACACAATAGATCTATTTATAGCCTGTGCTTTACCAATACAACAAGAATTTCTGGGATATTTACACGGTGCCATATTACATGGTACAGATTGTATATCATCTCCACTACACTGACATCCATTCCCTGAAGTCATACATATTCGCTGTCTTGTAGCTACCCCACACGCGCCACAAGTATCATTACACCCAGTGGGATCACTCCATTGAGACCACACACCTTGTGCAGGACAGCAATCTGGCATGCATCCCGAGATGATCGGTTTTGGATCAAATGGAGTTGGCTAAAAATACTTCGCTTATGCCGTTCAGAATCATGTTTACCTGAGGTCCACATATTATACTATTACCCAATACTAAAGCACTATAGGGTGTACAACACGAAAGTCTTGGATAAGTGCATGGCGCAATGTTACAATTTTCTAGTCTTGTTGATGGACCACTAAAAGTTCACTTGTATAAAAACTTGATATGTTTTCTTACGAGCACGGACACCACGAAGATGATAAACACGTCCTTGTTCTTAAAATTTTTCCACACGACCCACAAGTGTCATTACACGATCCTGAATCAGCCCATTCGCTCCAAAATCCGCCAATGTGGCAGCACTGGGTAGTTGTGGGGACTGTTGTCGTTGTAGAAGTAGTGATCGGCATCATGGTGGTCGTAGTCGTTGGAGTCGTAGTGGTGGTAGTAGTCGAGCTAGTTGTTGGAGTAGTTGTAGTCGAACTCATTGTGGTCGTAGTTGGCATTGTAGTAATCGGCGTTGTTGTCGATGTTGTAGTAGTCGTCGTGCTTGGTGTTGTAGTAGTTGACGTCGTCGTTGGCGTGGTGGTGGTCGTCGTAGTAGATGTTGTGGTTTCTGATGTCGTTGTTGGAGTTGTAGTGGTCGGCGTCGTGGTGATCGTAGTCGTTGGAGTAGTGGTGGTGGTAGTAGTCAAGCTACTCGTCGTAGTTGTTGTTGGAGTAATTGAACTCATTGTGGTCGTAGTTGGCACTGTAGTAATTGATGTCGTTGTCGGCGTTGTAGTAGTCGTCGTGCTTGGTGTCGTAGTAGTTGACGTCGTCGTTGGCGTAGTGATGGTGGTCGTCGTAGTAGGTGTCGTGGTTGGAGTTGTAGTGGTCGGCGATGTAGTGCTCGTAGATGTTGTTTCGGTAGATGTAGCTGTAGGTATCGTCGTGGTAGTGCTCGTAGATGTTGTTTCGGTTGATGTAGTTGTAGGTATCGTCGTGGTAGTGCTCGTAGATGTTGTTTCGGTTGATGTAGTTGTAGGNATGTAGTTGTAGGTATCGTCGTGGTAGTGCTCGTAGATGTTGTTTCGGTTGATGTAGTTGTAGGTATCGTCGTGGTAGTGCTCGTAGATGTTGTTTCGGTTGATGTAGTTGTAGGTATCGTCGTGGTAGTGCTCGTAGGTGTTGTTTCGGTAGATGTAGCTGTAGGTATCGTCGTGGTAGTGCTCGTAGATGTTGTTTCGGTAGATGTTATTTCGGTTGATGTTGTTTCGGTAGATGTTGTTTCGGTTGATGTTGTTTCGGTAGATGTTGTTTCGGTTAATGTTGTTTCGGTTGATGTTGTTTCGGTTGATGTTGTTTCGGTAGATGTTGTTGTTGATTGAGCATTTGTTGTAATCAAAGCTGTAAATCAAGAATATGGGATCCGAACCATAGACGTAGTTGGAGGGGCACGTGCTCCCCCCTTGTGGAGAAAAATTTTAACTTTTCGCCTTATAGAGAAGAGGAAGTGATTTTCAAAAACCGAAAATTGACTAGAACCACTACTAAAGCTATTTAGAATCGAATTCTAGGTAAAAAATATATTTAAAAAACACTATTCTGGAAAAACCGCATCAAAAAAGCTTTTTCCCTACCAAAATCGACTTTGAAAGAAGTGTCAAACGACTATCAACTTTGAAGGGAAAATCTCAAAAAATCGGTCACGAGTGAAAAAAATTCAATTTCTAAGGTTAAAATAGCTCAAAAACGCAAAACTTCACATGCATATAGGTAAAAGTTAGTGTGGAATCGAATGGCGGTGTTATTTTTCCAAAATTTTCTATTCTAGTGATTGAAAAATCGAATTTTTGTCATTTTTTTAAATTTTTGAAAAAATTTCAAAAGTTCGAATTTTCAAAAATCGTCTTTTCTAACTTTGTTCCCCATGCCGAAAAACGGTAGAAAATTGAAAGAAAATTATTCGAGAGCCCAAAAACTTCGATTTTTAAGACCCACTTTTTTGTACAAAATGCACCTCAAAAAGTAAGGAACATGAGTTTTTAGCCTATTTCTTTTTTTCCGTGTGCCAAAATTGAACACCCGTTTAGAAGAGTTTTCCGGCAAACGTAAAGTTTTCTGGCAAAATGATGTTCTACAAAATTGTTCTCCATGAAATTTGGCGTTGAGAGGGCCTATCGCAGTCGATTTTACCATGGTCGAAGCGGTATATGCAGTGAGTCCAGGGAAGTCCATGGACCCCCCTCCCCGAAATCAGTCGAAAGTCAAAAAACGTATAGTGGATATTATGATTTTTCAAAAATTTAGCTTGGACCCTTCGGAAATTGTTTTTCCTCCAACACTGGCTTCTTATCAGACTTACCCAGTGCAGAATAAACGATAGTAATAAGTAAGTAATTAGATATCATTTTTTAAATCGCATTTATCTTTTTTTGAAGTTATAAATCGATATGATTTAAAAAACTTTTTATGTTAGAGGCGTAATAATCAAAAAATTGAACCGATTGAACATAACATCTGTAGCATGCAATAATTTTGATATGTAGTAAAAATTGTTGATGGGTAAATTTGTTTTTGTTTTTCTCTAATAAAAATCTATAATTTCAATTTTTGTTTTGATATCAGGATAATCTCTCCCATCTACCTACCTACTTAGGCCGAAATTCTTCAAAATATCAACATCGTTATTTTTTCACCCATAGTAAACCAAGGGCGTAATTTCACTTCCTGTTTGGGGATACTTTACTCTGATAACCTTTTTTGATGAAAATTCACATTTTTAAATGTGAATTTTCACCTTTTTAAATGTGAATCTTTACCAAAAAACAGCAAATTTTTTTTATGAAAATGGTCGTTTTTAAGTTGACAAGAACATAAGGAAATTGTCCCAACTTGGTTTCTCCGATTTCGGCCAAACATCGCCAAGTTTTTACCCATGGTAGGAGTAGTAAAAAGCCACGAAAATTTTTTCCTGCTGATACGCCTATGAGGAGATAGGGACAAAATGTGATTTTTGGGGTCAAAATTAAGGTTCAAAGAAATGGTCATAACTTTTTATGGTTAAAAGCTTTTTCGATAACTCTTTTTGCATTTGATAGGGAATGAAAAGACGTAAATTTTGATATATTAACTTTGGCCTCAGACCGTTGTTTTCATGGCTAAAAACGCCTTACAAAAATGACACCATTTTTCGAACTTTCGGAGATCAAAATTCGACTTTATTTTGCCCGATTCGATTTTAAATCGACTTAAAAAACTGTTTCTAGGTCAGAAAACACATTCTGATCGTTTTTGGAGTCAATTTTGAAGGTTCGATCTTCGATCACCGATGGACCCGCCAGGCCATCTGGTCACGAGGATTGAAAATCGAACCTTCAAAAGTTACTCCAAAAACGATCAGAAAGTGTTTTTTGATCTAGAAACAGTTTTTTAAGTCGTATTTGTACAGATTGTTCAATAATTTACTCCGGTGTTTCAAAAATTCACCAAAAATCGAGTTTACATCCATTTCAGCCGCCCGAGGGCTCATTCGAACGCCTCCATCAAGCTATTTTTTAGAAAAAATTTTTATGATTTTTTGAAAGTTATGCTTTTTTTCGATTTTTGCCTTATTTCCAAAAAAGTGCAAAAATCGAAAACGGTATAATTTTCAAAAAATCATATCTCCGCGAGTTTAAAAGCTTTTTCAATAATTCCTTTTGTAAAAAATCATCAGCTTACTAACTTTCAAGATTGCCGTCGCTCGAAGAAATTCGTCCTATACTTGATTTTTGGCAAAGTTTTGAAAATAAGGAAAATTTTAAAAAATCGTAATTTTCAGTATTTTTGGACTAAAAATTCGAAATTAGAAGCTTTTTCAATCAATTTTTTTCTAAAAAAAATAATGGTGCGTTCGAATGAGACATCGAGCGGCTAAAATGGATGTAAACTCGATGTTTGATGAATTTTTGAAATATGGGAGTAAATTATTGAACATTCTGTACTTACGATAATTGGATACAATGTAGCTTCTGGTAGCACCCCGTATTGGATTCTCAAAAACTCGTGGGGGAACTGGTTGGAGACAAAGTGGTTATGCATATTTGGACTTTTGGTAATTGGTTCGGCGGATGTTCCCAGATCAACGCAATGACGGCTGTTTCAATATAATTAGGTTTTGTTGAAAAAAAAGCAATATGTACCTAGTTTTCTGCATTTCTCTATTTATATTTTGTGAAGGGTCATTTTTATGCTTCATAGAAAATAAATCATATGAAAAATTATTAAAAACAGCATTCAAGGTGTATTTACAATTGTAGCTATGATGGAAAATGTGTAATGCCGAACATTATAGAGAGCTACGAAGAGACGTTACTACTAGGCAAAATCTTTTGGCCTCAAGCGGGGTTTGAACCAGCCTTGAGGGGCGCCTGAGCCGAGCCCAGTACCACCGAACCATGGAACCCTTAGGATTAATCGCTCCTAATTCTGACCTCGTAGTATTGCACAACTAATGTGGGTAGCTAACTTTTTTCAATCAAGATTTTCATATTGAACAGGAATGGTCGACGAGGTCCAGTTCAAGTTTTATACGATCCTATCAAATAACCATAAATAATTCAGGATCTCATAAAAAATGGGATACACAACCTTTATTAAAAAAATCGAACGAAAAGTTAATAAAGCTAAACAAGTTCAAAAGATTTCAATAATTCAGCAACTTTTTCATTCCTATCCTTATTTTCTATCACTCCATATTGTTTGTAGAAGGCAGTTTCTTGTAATTTGCTATATTTCGGTCTATTCGGAACCCGGTTTAAACACAATTGTACAAATTCTCTTGTAACAATGGAAAATGAGTCTTCTATGAAAGTTTCTTTGACTAATTTTTGTGTATCGAGTTGCAAGATTAAGTTTTGAAGTAGAATTATGTTTTGTGGCATTCTTCCACGTTTGTCTTTATAAGGGACACTCCCACTGACGATCTCGACAAGAGTGATTCCAAGGCCCCAGATATCTGGACATGTATCTTGTTTTGATTTTACAATGTCAAAACGTTCCGGGGGCCAATAACAGAGGCTTCCTAAAAAATTGATCCCTTTATACCCTGTTTCAAGTTTTTACTAACCTGCAAAAGTGCTTGACAAAGAATCTTGTAAAATCCTAGATTCACCAAAGTCACATAACTTTATCTCTCCATTTTTATTCAACAAAACGTTATCTGGTTTGACATCTCTATGAATCATTTTTGCTTCATTGCAATACACAAGTGCATCTACTATAGCCACCGCAACAAATGCCAACAGTTCCTCATGGAACATATTTTGGTTTCCGAGCTGATGCACTTTTTCAAAAACATTTCTTAAGCTCATGTCCATTTGTTCCATGCAAATCAAAGCTTGTCCATCATAGAGACAAATACCATAGCAGATTACAATATTGGGGCACCTGGACAATTTTTGAATCTTGATGATCTCTCTAACTAACTCTATCAATTTTCTTATATTATCATCGTTTGTAATATGTCGACTGTGTGGTATGTGAGTAAATTTGATAGCCATTTTTCGATTGTTGTAAGTATATGATTTGACAACAAACTTTCCAGAACCAAGTGTTTCAACTTCTTTAAATTCATTCTCAAATAGGTTACTATTGAAATTAATAATATCGCTCTTGTTTTCAGGGAATATGATTTTATTTATATTCTTAAGTGCAGGGTGGTTTTTTAAGTCTTGACTTTCAGTGGATTGACTATCGAATTTAAAATCATGTTCGAAGAATGTCTTCATTTGACTCTAAAATTGATAATTAATAAATATACGATTACTATACAAAATGTAAACTTGCTACAGAGCGACTTTAGGGTATCTCCGGGGTGGGGGACTTTTGCGCCCTCACATATGCGCACCTGATATTTTCACATTTGCGCCCCGAAATTTGCGCTTTATAATTGCGCACCGATATGTGCGCCTCTAAATATGCGCGCTAATATATGCGCCCCGATATTTGTGTTCTGATATTTGCACCCCGAAATTTGCGCTCTATAATCGCGCAACGACATTTGCGCCCCGACATATGCGCCCGATATTTGCGCTCTCATATTGCACCCCGAAATTTGCACTCTATAATCGCGCCCCTACATATGCGCGCTAATAATTGCGCCCCGAAATATCCGTACTAATAATTGCGCGCCGACATTTGCGCACCTGGCATATGTGCGCTAATAATTGCGCCTCAACATTTGCGTACCCGACTTGTGCGCTCTTTCGTTGAATAGTAAAAAACTTAATTTTTGTAGCTTCGGTCATGTAAAAAAATAATATATTTATTTTTAACCATCGGCACAAGTCGGGTACGCAAATGTCGAGGCGCATTTATTAGCGCGCATATGTTGGGGCACAAATGTGTTGCGCAATAATAAAGCGCATACGTAGTGACGCAAATGTCGCTGCGCAATTATAGAGCGCAAAAATTGGCAATAGGACGGAATGCACCGCACGGTTTTTATAGGACTGAGCGCACAATGAATGAGCGCACAATGAATGAGCGCACGGACTGAGCGCGCGGACTGAGTGCACGGACTGAGCGCACGCACTGAACGCACAAGGACTGATTTTCGAAAGAAAATGTGCGCTCAGTCCATGCGCTCAGTCCATGCGCTCAGTCCTTGTGCGCCCAGTCCGTGCGCTCGCACTTTGTGCGGTGCATTCCGTCCTATTGCCCAAAAATTGGGTGCTCAAAAGTCGGATGCGCAAGTGTCGTTGATCATATATGAGGGCGCAAAAGTCCCCCACCCATCTCCAGGTAGCAGATAGGAAGCTTCCGAGTAGCAGATTCCAAACAAAGGTTACCGATCGGACAGCTCACGAAAATGCCTAAAAAACGGTGGCAATGGAACTCCGATCACCGTTTCACTTCTAAATCTGTATTAGTACAGATAAACCCTTGGGAATCTGGGAATAACACACTTTTCCCATGTTCCTTGGCCAACCTTGGTAATTAACTTACAATAGTTTTTTCATTTTCACTTTCAGTACTATAACCACTGTCAATAGAAGTCTTATAATCACTGTCATACGTGTCATCTATACTGATAGTAGACGCGCTTTCATATTCACTTTTTAGCTGAAATGATCTCTATCAAATGTAAGTAAAGGTAAATGCTTTACCTCATTATCCTCACGAATGATCGCTATTTGCTCTTTGATAAACATATCGGTTTGAATAAAAGTTTCATTAGAAACTAGTATTGATGCTAATTTATTCACATCTCTATCCCCATTGAATGCTTTATCAAAAGCATTCCATAGTTTTAACATGGTAAATAAATCGTTATTGTTTGGAATTGTAGGAATTTCATCAAACGTAAATTTCTTTTTCATTTTTATATTTGCCAAAATTTTGTAATATAAACAAGAGATTTTTCCGTTTGATAGCTCACTATAGCGTTCGTAAGCACTTTCAAAATATTTTTTAGCGTTTGCAATTTGTTCATTATGGAAAACTTTCGAATCATCTTTGTGATCTCGGAATTCGATATTAGGCATAAAATATTTTTTGTTCATATAAAATTTTCCAATCATTTCTGAAAATTGAATAAAGGTATGTTAAAAATGAACGAACCTAGAATTTCTGCAATTGTAGTTTTTAAGGATGGACAAATCCATTTGCTAATGTCTGCTATTTTTATTAAATTTAATGCATGTCTAAACACTTTTTCACAAGATACTGTATCTCTTTTCAAATTAAGATCAAGAATTCGTGCGTAGCATTCTAAAGTTAAAGCTTGCTGATCTTCATCAGCAAGCTCTTTTTTGTCGAGTTTCTAAAAATTGCACATTTAACGCAGTAACAAGGACTGTAGCCAGGAAGCACCGGGACAGTCATTAAGGAAAAAGTCAAAAGTTGACGGGCATTCTTACCCCCTAATCCTAGGGGGCAAGCTACGATCTTGGCTGTAATCTGCAGCCGCGTAACTTTGGGTGTATATTTTGTGATTTGTTTGAGAATCGGTTTTTTGAATATTCAAAAAACCGGTTTTTTTAAATATTGGTTTATACAAAAAAATTCATTTTAATTTTTTTGAAAAATTGGGTTGGAAAAATCCTCTGATAAAAAATTGAACTAGGAAAATCCTCTAACAAAAAATTTGGCTATGAAAAATCCCCTAATAAAAAGTTAACCACTGACCAAGTGAATTTTTCTATGGCTAAATTTTAGTTGAAGAATTTTTTCTAGCCCAATTTTTTATTATGAGAACTTTCCTGCACAAAATTTTCATTTTTGACCAAAAATCTCTTTTTTTGTCGAGCACCCCCCCCCCAATCCATCGTTCCCCGGGAATAGGACTTTTCCCAACGCAATTTTCTGAAAAATGGCAAAACTAATATTCTTTTGTGTTTTATTATTTAAATTATGTTACTCCAAAATTATAATTTGAAAAAAACATGAGCAAATTGCGAAATTTCTCAAGAAAAACGACTTTGAAAACCCGATTTTCGTTGCAATATTGCGCTGGGAAAAGTCCGCAGTTGAGAAAAGTCCTACTCCCGTTCCCTCCCCCAATCGGAATCCTAAAGATGATAATATATATTATATAAAATTACATTTTTCATAGCTTGTTTAATGAAAAGTTTCAAATGGTGTTCCCCAATCTTTTCAGGTACATATTCGACAATTTGGAATTTTTCAACAGTATCTTTGTCAACATTAACAACTACAATATTCGCAGATAATTCTTCACTCATTTTTGTTTCAATAAAATGTTCGTACACTTTCATATCGTCAGTATAAAATTTTGCATTATTCATTAACTGAATTTTATGAAAAGATTTTTAATTTTATCACTGGTGCTTACCGTCACTTTTCCTAAAATTTTACGAAAATTAGTCAAATTCTCTTGCAATTGTGCTATATCAAATTGATCAATTAATAAATGCGCAATTTTTTGATCAACTTGATTTTTATTTTGCTTTTCAAGTTCGTTTAGAAAGTTTTCGGGAGATGAAACAAGCACGTCGTCTTCTAAAAATGAGATTATTTTGTAAAAAATAGTACGTTTACTTAAATGTTCGCAGTTTATTCCATCTTTTGTACTTGTAATTTTTTCAGTTGGAACAAGGATAACAATTAGAGGAAGTTCATAATTTTGATAAGTTGCCAAATGCTAGAGAATTTATTTTTTTAAATATCAGATAGGGGGGGGGGTTCAGATCGAGGCCCGTCTCGAAAAAAATTTTTTCTCCAAATTAGCTGATTTTTGGTACTCGGGAGTTTTCGGGCACGAGAAATCGATTGGCGCAAGTCCCGGGTTCCGAAAAAATTTTCATGGCCCCCTATCGAGGGCAGTGGTGAAAACATGTAACATGTTTTCACTTTTTGTCAAAACTTGCTACAGATGATAGCTCATTTTGTAGATCTTGGCCTAAACAACAATTTTTGTGATGGTGTATAACAAGTTGTTTTGAAATTTTTTAGAAAAATCGAAATATTTAACAAGATTTTGAAACATGTTGCATGTTTTTATGACGCAAAACATATTTCAAAAATGTTTCAAATATGTTTCAAAATCTTGTTAAATATTTCGATTTTTCTAAAAAATTTCAAAACAACTTGCTATACACCATCACAAAAGTTGTTATTTAGGCCAAGATCAACTTTCGAGACATCGCCTCTTAAATAGCATAAGGGGGACCAAGGGGATTTCCCCGATTTTTAGCGATGACGAAAAAATCGTCTTTGGAGACCTAGGAGATTTTCACACGCGCAACATCTCAAAATTTTTGGGTGATGGGTATGTTTGCGCACATGTGGGTGTATACCAATTTTTTATCGTTACCTGTAATTCATTTTGAACAAATTCTATATGTTTTTCCGCTGATTCGAATTCACTTTGATTTAAATAGTTTTTAACTCTGTTTAAAGAAAATTTTATTCGTATATGTATTGGCAATTTATTCTAAAAAATATTTTTGTAAATATTTTGGAGGAAGGTATAATTTATAGGTATAAATATATACCTTAGAAGGTATAATATATAGAGTGAGTCAAAGATTCCCGTACACCTCATATAATAAAAATCTTTTTTTGGTCCCCCAATGAATTTTTCGGAAATGTTCTACAAAGTTGTACGAAATTTTACGGGGAACAACTTAGTAGAACATCACTTTTCCGGAAAATCATTTAGAGGGCCAAAAAATTGATTTTTTTACGAGGTGTGCGAGAACTTTTGGCGCACCCTGTATATATGCTGTATAAATATAGGAATTTCTCATTTAATAATGCTTATTACCTCTTTTAATAAATAAGCATAGCATTGATCTCTAATCTTGGGTTTTGAAAAGGTAGATACAAATATGAATAAATCATTCAGCACATTTTCAAAGCAAAAATCATTCACATGAGGAGAATTTAAATAAGAAAACATTCGAATAAAATGTTCGAAAAATTGAATTTTCTATAAAAGGAAAATTATTGTTGAATTTATATATCAGGACCGTAGATGGGGAGAACGAACTCCACAAACTTGGAAAAATGAAAAACCACTCCTTATATGATTTTCCAGATTTTGAATTTGTTTGTTGAAAAATAACCATTTTTTGTCATAAAAAAATTCAAAAATATTAAGAATTTTTAGTTAAAATTTTTTTGGCCTAAAAAATTTTTTTCTAAATTTTTATAAGAAATTCGCGACAAATGCCATTTTCGACCAAAAAATCGCTTTTTTGTTGAGCACCCCCAATCCATCGTTCCCCCGGGAGTAAGACTTTTCCCACGCAATTTTCTGAAAAATGGCCAAACTAATATTCTTTTGTGTTTTATTATTTAAATTATGTTATTCCAAAAATATAATTTGAAAAAAAACATGAGAAAATTGCAAAATTTCTCGAGAAAAACAACTTTGAAAACCCGATTTTCGTTTCAACATCGCGCTAGGAAAAGTTCTACTCCCCCCCCCCACACAGGTGTTTCGTACTTCATGAAGTTTGAAAAAAATATAGGGGCTTTTTCATGCCAGGAACACGAATTCGGAATTCGTTTCGCTTGTATCATCGTGTAAAGGGGTGATTTGGACATTTTGATTTTTTTCGAAAATCGCTTTTTTTCGAAAAATTTTTAGAAAATGGCTAACTTCTTACTCAAAACAGCTTCTTGAAAGCAGTTTTTTGCTTTCAACATGTAGAGCAAAGCGAGCTGAACATTTTTATGTGTCCGCTTGTTAACCAGATCCTTTTTAATATAGAGTCATTTATCTATATTCATTGAAAAATTCCAAATTGACCATTTTCAGAAAAACACTCACACCTCGTAAATTAGGGTCTATGTCATTATGATGTCACGTTTCGTTGGAAAGAGCAACGTTTTTTCTACGAAATAAAAAAAGATTCGAGTTCCAAATATTTATCCCAAAGTTTCCCCGGTGAATTTTTGAGAAAAAACGATGAATTAGACCCCTAAAGTTGAATTGGAGTGCAATAACTTTTTTCTGTAAATTAATTTTGACGTGAAATCGTTTTTGTTAGCTAGATCGGTATTAGAGCCATCTTTTTTGTCTTGGATGTGACCCCTGTAAAGTCTGTTTTTTCGCAAATACCCAGTTGCGGATTTTTGAAAAACTCGATTTCAAATCTTTTCGTTTCAATACTTAAAAAACTTGCATTCAGGCAATTATAGTAATACTTTTTGAACAAATTTTGACCCAAATTAACGCAATTTTCAAAAAAAGCAGTCCGTATCGTTGAAATATAGGCTCTGAGGAATTTTCTAAGCCCAAGATCATAGAAAATGGATTTACTAGAGCAGAGGAGAGGCATTTTGAAAATTGCGTTAATTTTAATATTACAGTAATACTTTTTGAACAAATTTTGACCAAAATTAACGCAATTTTCAAAATGTCTCTCCTCTGCTCTAGTAAATCCATTTTCTATGATCTTGGGCTTAAAAAATTCCTCAGAGCCTATATTTCAACGATACGGACTGCTTTTTTTGAAAATTGCGTTAATTTTGGTCAAAATTTGTTCAAAAAGTATTACTATAATTGCCTTAATGCAATTTTTTAAAGTATTGAAACGAAAAGATTTGAAATCGAGTTTTTCAAAAATTCGCAACTGGGTATTGCGAAAAAAACAGACTTTAAACCTTATTTTTGGGGTCAAACACTTCAATCTAGATAGGAAATGGATCAACGAGTTATAGGAAATGGCTCAATGATGGTGCCTATTTAGACACTTTTCAAGGTCCAGAATAATTTTCATTATGCTTTTCTATCATTTTAAATCATGGGAAACAAAATGCAACAAATATTAATCAAAAATTTGAAACTTAGAAATTTTCCATTTTTGACCCCTTGGTCCTCCCTTATGTTTTTTTCCATAGTGAACCCCTAATTTTACGTTTTTTCTAACTTTCCGACATTTACGTGATGATACAAGAAAAATTAATGCCGAATTCGTGTTCCTGGCATGAAAAAACCCCTATATATGACATTTCGAGCAAGATACCCGCTGGCTTCAGACTTTGTGAAAAAGAAACACCTGTGCCCCAACTGGAATCCTAGAGATGATAATATATATTATATAAAATTACATTTTCCATAGTTTGTTTAATGAAAAGTTTTAAATGATGTTCTCCAATATTTTTAGGGACATATTCGTTAATATGGAATTCTTCAACAGTATCTTTGTCAACATTAACAACTACAATATTCGCAGATAATTTTTCACTCATTTTTGTTTCATTAAAATGTTGGTACACTTTCATATCGTCAGTATAAAATTTTGCGTTATTCATTAACTGAATTTTATGAAAAGATTTTTAATTTTATCACTGGTGCTTACCGTCACTTTTCCTAAAATTTTACGGAAATTAGTCAAATTCTCTTGCAATTGTGCTATATCAAATTGATCAATTAATAAATGCGCAATTTTTTGATCAACTTGATTTTTATTTTGCTTTTCAAGTTCGTTTAGAAAGTTTTCGGGAGATGAAACAAGCACGTCGTCTTCTAAAAATGAGATTATTTTGTAAAAAATAGTACGTTTACTTAAATGTTCGCAGTTTATTCCATCTTTTGTACTTGTAATTTTTTCAGTTGGAACAAGGATAACAATTAGAGGAAGTTCATAATTTTGATAAGTTGCCAAATGCTAGAGAATTTATTTTTTAAAATATCTTAAAATGAATACCTTTCTCAAATAAATTTTGGCCGCATTTAAAGACGCTTTTAAACCCCAGCGAAAGTTACAACCAAAAGGCTCTTGATTTATTATAGAGTCAAAGATATCCAGGGCTGTTTCATAGTCTTCATGTAATAAGTAGGAGAGACCTTTATCATATTCTTTTCCTAATTTTTGTTCCAACAAGTTTAAGCGTAGCTTTCCTTCCTGAATATGTTTATTGGAGAGAAAATGATGAAAAAAGAGAGAAATCTCGATATTTTTTTGGTGGTCCGAGCGCGCTTCAGGTTGAATTTATTTAGTGAGATTAATGCAAGGAAAAATGTTTGAAATTCATTTTAAATCAAAAATCGGACGGCCAAAAATTCAAATCCTTACCGAAGCTCTAAACCCCGATTTTACGTATATTTTTTAAATTTTCCAACCTGTCTAAAACACCACAGATAATTTTTTCGGTCAAATTTTAACACTGGTAGATGTATTTCAGCACAGAGAACAGTTCTAGTATGGTTTCGAAAAAATCTGAGAAAAACTGTTCAACTCCTAGTACCACGTGTAAAAATGGGTCAAAAATCGAAATTTCTCAGATTTTTTCGAAATTACGCTAGAACTGTTCTCCACGTTGAAATACATCGACCAACGTTCAAATTTGACCGAAAAAATTATCTTTGGTGTTTTAGAGAGGTTGGAAAATTAAAAAAATACACACGTAAAATCGAGGTATGTGAGCTTCGGGTAAGGATTTGAATTTTTGGATGCCCGATTTTTGCTTTGAAATGACTTTCAAAAATTTCCCCATGCATTAATCTTACTAAATAAATTCAATTTGAAGCGCGCTCGGAACGTTTAGGACGACCTTTGGACACTCAAGAAAGTGTCTCTTAAATAAAAAGGCAAAAACAATAGGACGCTGGCGGGAGTCGAACTTTCGGTTGTTATTGCGTAGTGGTAAATTTCACTGCTCCATGTGGGTCCACTTTTTATAATTATTCCCGGGAAACTAAGTATATCGTCCGGAAATTGTTGTGAAATGCATAGCGCCCACCCTTATGACTTAGTTGGAATATATCTGATAAATTTTAGTACTCTTGACTTATGGTGCCCAAATAATTGATCAGCTTGCTTTACAGCATAAATGCATTCAGGATGGACAGAGTGGACAGCACGATCGCGTAATCGAATTATATTTGTGTCAATCTTGTCGATTTTATTCGTCTTTTTCATCTATCACAATATGGAAGATCCAGAAATTTTACAAGCTTCACCAAGAATGATCAATTTTAAGCCGAAGCCGGTTTTTAGTCAAGTAGTTAGTGTTAAAATTCAAAAAGATGAATGAATTTTTTAGCGAATCGTTCATCTCGACCTTAAAGGGGCACCACCAAAGCCCTCATTTTATGAAAAGTTTTTTCCTCTGCTAAAAGAAATTGGTATAACATCAGTCCTTATGGAGTACGAAGACATGTTCCCTTATTGCAAGTTTTGAAGCTACTACACAATAGGGTAGTGAAAAAATTTGCAAAAAATTTTTTTTGGAAATGACCCCTCGAGGAGTAAAAACATACGGTAAATCCGAATTTGATATTTTCGAAGCGAAAAAAACGCTTCCCTGATTCAGGAAAGGTCTGTGTAAAGCCGCAAAAATTGCATTTTTGCGACTTTTTGCTTCTATACACAAGCCTTCCTTGAATCAGGGAAGCGTTTTTTGCGAAAAAACACTTCTCTGATTCAGGGAAGGCTTGTGTAAAGTCGCAAAAATCGCATTTTTGCGACTTTTCGCTTCAATATACAGGCCTTCCCTGGATCAAGTAATTGTTTTTAACGAAAAACGCTTTCCTGAATCAGGGAAAGCCTGTGTAAAATCGCATTTTTGCGACTTTTCGTTTCAATACACAGGCCTTTCTTCAATCAAGGAAGCGTTTTTTACGAAAAACGCTGATGCAGGGAAAGCTTGTTTAAAGTCGCAAAAATCGCATTTTTGCGACTTTTCGCTTCAAAGCACAGGCCTTCCCTGGATTAGGGAAAGCCTGTGTAAAGTCGCAAAAATCGCATTTTTGCGACTTTTTGCTTCAAAGCACAGGCCTTCCCTGAACCAGGGAGACGTTTTTGCGAAACAACGCTTCCCTGATTCAGGGAAGACCTGTGTAAAGTTCCAAAAATCGCATTTGTTTATCAACTTTTCGCTTCAATACACAGGCCTTCTCTGAATCAGATAATCGTTTTTAGCGAAAAAACGCTTCCCTGATTCAGAGAAGGCTTGTGTAAAGTCGCAAAAATCGCATTTTTGTAACTTTTCGCTTCAACACACAGTCCTTCCTTGAATCAAGGAAAGCGTTTTTTCGCTTCGAAAATGTCAAATTCGGTTCCCCATCATGTGTTTACCTCTAGAGGGGTCATTTCCAGAAAAAGTTTTTAAAAATTTTTTCACGTGGGCCCCCTCTATTGTATAGTAGCTCCCAAGTTTTGTTAGAATGCTCTCATTTGAACGAAAATTTTCAGGGGGTAAATTATCAATGTTGAAAACGAAAAATGCGTATGACAGCCATACTATTGCTCACATTCAAAATTTAGCACACAAAAATTCACTAGAAATTATTCCCTTAGTTCAAACCTTTGGTCATATGGAAGTAAAACTTGAGCATGTTTTCTCAACTTTTATTCATGTTTTAGTTCGTCTTAAAACATTTGGAGTTCAGCTCGTTGAGGGAAGTTCCCGAGAAAACCGACACCATTTGCCCATCCGATGAGAACTCCATCCAGTTAATTCATGAAATGTTAGCACAGGTTGATGGTGATTGTTTTTTATATAATTTGGTAGATTTGCAGATTCGTCAACTGCACCCAAATGTCTCTTCCATCCATATAGGCGCTGATGAAGCTTGGAACATTGCTAAAGATGAGCGGTGTTTTCAAAAATTGCATAAAATATTTCACAACTCTGAAGAGCGCTTAAAACTATCGCATATTTCTAGGTAATTTGATCAAATTAGAATTTAGTAGCGGAAGCCGAACGCCTCCGGCTCTCGCGGAATCTCCGAGAGTGACTCAAATCAGTGTCAGGGAAATTTTTCATGTTTTAAAAATGCGCGCAATTGATTCCTCGTCTAGAAAAACCCCTAGACAGCCGGTTTTCGGACGAAAATTCGAATGGTAGTTTATTTTCGCTTCAATACTCCCACTCGCTTTCCAGGATCAGGGAAGCTTTCTCATAGTTCGGGAATACGTGCAATCGATTTCCTGCTTGGGAAATCCCCTAGATCACCAGTTTTCCAGCGAAAATCTGAATTTTTTCATTTTCGCTTTAATAACCCCATCCTTCCCTGAATCAGTGCAGCTTTGCATTTAATGTAGAAAGTTTCATCTGCTACATATATACTCACCGACATTACACGTTGAATGTAGTAGGATAGTATTCGTTGTTTGTAGGGTGGCCAAATATGCCAAAGATGAATTGAAGTTTGACCGAGTTTATGGATGGAATGATATGTTTTCGAGCATTGATTCAAAACTGCTAAAAGAGTATGACCTCGGTAGATTGTTGGTCCCTGTGGTTTGGGGCTATGCACCGGATGTCACTATAGATGGGTATTTTCCATATGGCATGTTTCAGCGCTATTCACAAGTATACACATTTAATGTATAATCTTTTAGAAAAATAGTCATTTTAGGTCTTTCCAAATATATTATTCGCGAGTGCATTTAAAGGCTCCAATGGAATCAATGAAATTTTCATGGATATCGATCGTTATTTTTCGAATCTTTTTTCTTATCATCGGTTATTTTCGATCTTTCATCAAGTAATTTTCCTTTTTGTATTTTCTAACATACATGAGATGAGGGGGGGGGATGATCAGAATCCGAATTCAGAATCTCGATTGAGAATCAGAATCCAGATTCTGAATCTGAATTCGGATTCTGAATCCGAATTCTCAATCCGAATTCTCAATCTGAATTCTGAATCCGGATTCTGATTCTCAATCTGGATTCTGAACCCGGATTCTGATTCTGGATTCTGATGCTGAATCCCAATTTCGGATTCTCAATCTAGATTCTGAATTCGGATTCTGATTCTCAATCTGGATTTTGAATTCGGATTCTGAATCCGGATTCTGATTCTCAATCTGGACTCTGATTTTGAATCTGAATTCCGGATTCTGAATCTGAATGCGGATTCTGAGCCTGAATCCGGATTCTGATTTTGAATCTGAATTCTGGATTCTGAATCTGGATTCTGAATTCGGATTCTGAATCGGGATTCTGGATTCTGATGCTGAATCCGAATTTCGGATTCTCAATCTAGATTCTGAATCCGGATTCAGAATCCGTTTTTTGTCCGCTACTATATTTGGGATCATCCAGATATTACGTAATCATGTTGGGGAGGGAGGGTCGGCCCTCCTAATAAACATTGATTACGTTAGTGCATTTTTGATGATTACGTTGGAGGGGGGGGGGGGTAAA
>OZJO01003506.1:0-10541 GCA_900406225.1 Acrobeloides nanus | reverse complement strand
AGGCAAAATTTCCGATGAAAATCAGAAATTTTTTTGATGTTCTCTTCAATATGCCCTCAAAACACCCACTCCAGCCTGAAAAAAGGGTCAGAACAAGGTTTTCTCGCTTCGAAAATGATTATAATCGCTTTTTCGCATTAAAAAACCCCTATATGTGGATTTACGAAGGTTCCGGGTCGGGGTCATAGTTTCTGAACACTGAAACACATGTGTATTCGTGTTCTACACACCAAATCCTACAAATAATAATTTGTGGGTAGGCATTTGGCACTAGCTCCAAAATTTTTACCTTGGTCCCCTTTATTTTTGTGTGTGGGAATGTTTAAAAAATTTGGACAAAACATAAGGGGGACCAAGGCTATTTTTTCGAATTGTTCAAAAATCATCTCCTGTTTTTTCGCGCGAAATTTTTTGCTGAAAAACACTCATTTTTAAGCTGAAAACGCTCAGAAATTTTTCGTTTTTGACGAAAATTTTGTTGAAATCCTTGAGTCAATGCAAAAACCAGCGCCACAGGCGAATTTTATTGTTGAAAAATGCTTGTTTATATACTGAAAATGCTTAGAAAATTATTTTTATAGAAAATATGGAAAATTTTGCAATCGTTTTTTGTGAAAAATAGGAAATTGGTCATTTTTGGTGAAAAATCGTTATGGGGATCATTAGGATTTTTAGAAAAAATTTCGAAAAAATAGGGAAATTTTCGAAAAATTTTATTGAAAAAATGAGGTTTGGGGTTTAGCATCCTCGAAAAAATCAAAATGCTTTTTAAGCAATAAAAAAGAACGATTTTTGACGATATTTTAAATTCAAATTTCTAGATATATGCCGAGTCGAGTTTGATAGCAGTTGGCTCTACGGTGAATGGATGTGGTAGTTATAACTCGGATATGGACTTATGCCTTTGTATTCCGGACTCAAATAGTGGCTATCATACGGATCGACAGTGAGGATTTTTGTAGGGCAAAATTCGGAGCACCTAGAGGCAAAGCAGTGGAATTATCTACCCCTATATCCAAGCTGCACTATCTCCAAAAATGACGACCATCTTGCATTATTGTTCCAAAGGAGCAAAAATTATTGCTAATGATATACCCACTTATGTTTTTGCCCAAATTTTTCAAAATTACTAGTCACTCATGATTTTTCATTAAATAAGTCCAAATGTTTACTAAAAATGGTCAGAAAATAACTATTTTTTAGCCCAAAATACGAATTTTTCGTATAAAAATTCGATTATTAACCCGTCTTTACCGATAAATCGTATAAGAGTTGGCTAGTTGGTCGTTTTAAAATCATTTTTTGACCAATTTTTATTATCTAAAATGGGGTATAAATTTTTTTGTTTAAAAAAATCAGTTAAATTTTTATTGCTACAATAATATATATTAGTCTATATTGTTAAGAATCTTTTTTTTTTCAGATACGCTACAAAAATTCTTTCGAATTTGGCAAGACGAATGCGTAAATGGAACTCGAATTTGATCAAAACCGTGCAGTTTATCCGCGCCAAGGTCCCCATTCTCAAGCTCACTTTTCATCCACCCTACGATGAACTTGAAGTCGATTTGAATTGCAATAATGTTGCCGGAATTTACAATTCGCACTTGTTGCATTACTATGCTAGGTGGATGTTGAATTTTTAGGCATAATGATAACAATTTACAGTGCGCCTCACGTACATTTATACCCTAAACTTGTGATATCTCGGACGAATAAAAAGATTTTTTGATGGGATTTTTTAGGTGATAGTTGATGAAAGCTGAAAAAATCTTGGAATTCGCATATTTTAACATTTTTATTTTTCAGTTGAAGTTTTCAAAGTCGATTTTCTCCATTTTAACAAAATACTAGAAATTAATTTTAAAAAAATGAAAATATAGAGCTTTAGTCTCTCTAGCACATGCAAAAAATCGCATATAAAAAATATTTCTGGCGAGATATTTGACTTCGAAGCTGGTAGTCAAAAAATGAGGCAAAAACAAAAGGATGCACCCGGGAATCAAACCCTGGTGTAGTGGTTAGCACGCTCGGCTAGCAGCTATAAGCTCGAGGGTTTGATTCCCGTTGCTTCATGGGACTGTCCCCCCTCTACTTTGTATTGGGGGCAAAATGCAAAAAACATGTGTATTTTGGCCCAAGACGACGTTTTTTTACCAAAAATACGAAATTTTTACATTTGGCGACCAAAAAAAGGTCAAAAACATATCGTTTTCAAAAAAAATTCATACATTTCGTACTTGAAGGAAATTGTCCCCCCCCCTACTTGTGCACCTATGATATGAATGTACGTGAGACGCACTGTATTTTTTGAAGCGAAAAAATTTATTTACCATAAAATTTCATTTTCAGGATTGATGATCGTTTCCCGGCACTTTGCTTATTGGTCAAGCATTGGGCTATCAAACATGAAATCAATGACGCCCAAATGGGTACATTTAACAGGTAGAAATTCTTTGAAACTGTTGCTGTATTTTGATCGAAAAAAGTTGCGGATAAAAAATTTTTTTATTTGCAACATTTTAATTTTTAAAATTTGATTTTTTCCACAGCTATTCATTGATTTTGATGGTTCTTCATTTCTTGCAATCCGTGGCAAGTCCGCCGGTGTTGCCGAATTTGCAGAAGTTGTATCCGGAAACTTTCTCCGGTGTTAGTGATATAGATCGACTTGGACTTTTTATGGACCTATCGTCGCCATTACCAGGTTTGGATGTGGTGAATTTTTTTGAAAAATTAAATTTTAGAACATCCACCGAACGAGCGTACCATTGGTGAATTGCTGATCGCTTTTATTGACTACTATGCACGTTTCGATTTTGAGAATTTGGCAATTTCCGTTTCTCGCGCTTGCACTTTTAGTCGGTGAGTCGATTTTTACAAAAATTAGGTACTGATCATTTTTTCCACTCACAAGGGGGGCCTTCAAGGTCTTACAAATTCAGATTTTTTCGAGACCTAGCTCAAAAGTTAGGAAAAATGTGGAAAAAACGAATATAATAGTCGTTTGATTGATTGGATATAAATTTTTTGAGCTATGGGGTCATAAAGTTGCAAAAAAGCACTAATATTTCGTTTGAAAAGACGTTTGTACAAAGTAAAAATCGAAAAAATTTGCAGCTTTATTTGACTCCATAGCTTAAAAAATTTTCTTTTGAGCTATGGAGTCAAATAAAGCCTAAGCCTCTCACTAAGCCTAAGCTTAGGATTAATATATAACTTTTGAGTTAGGTCTCGAAAAAATCTGGGTTTGTCAGACCTCTTGAAAGTTCCTTGTCAGTAAAATGGGGGGGGGAACTGAATTTTTAGTTTAAAAAATAGGTCAAATTTTATACGATAGAATTATAGAGTCCAAAAAAATTTTTAGTTGGATGCTGNAATGGGGGGGGGAACTGAATTTTTAGTTTAAAAAATAGGTCAAATTTTATACGATAGAATTATAGAGTCCAAAAAAATTTTTAGTTGGATGCTGCCAGAAAATACGCAGCGCTTCAAAATATATATCGAAGAGCCATTTGATGGATTGAATACAGCAAGATGTGTGACAAGCGTAGAGATGTTTAATAGGATTAAGTTGGCTTTTAAGACGTCTCGCAGCCAATTCCTTGGTTCCCAGGCCGGTCCACCGAATCTCAAGCGTATAAAAGTCGATGTCTAAGGAGATGGATAATATAATATTTTCGGAACTAGATCTATTAGGGGTATCATCACTGAACGTGAAAATTTACGAAAAATTAAAATTTTCTTCATTTGGAATTGACCCTTAGAAGTTCTTTATTATCTAACATCTTTTTCGAACTTATCAAAGATAATAAATTTAATAAAATGACCTCTTACCAAATTTTTACACGGAATATTTTTTTACTTCTTCCGGAACTAGAGTTACTGTGTCGCTTTTTTCTTACACCTTGTTTGAAATGAATATATGTTTTTTGTCATTTTGTATGTGTTTACACACAGAAGATTTGAACAAGAATCAAATGTCATGTGATTCTTGTCAAAAATGTGGCCCTACATCATATAAATGCCATTTCTTGATTCGGAGAAAGATTTTCCGTTCTCGAAATGTGAAATTATGATTCCCCGCATAAAATTACCCCTACAGGGGTCAATTCCAGATGATGAACAAATTTGAAGTCGGCATCCCGTCCGATCTGGCAAATTAAGCATCGTTGGGCCCGCAGGTTTGATCTAAGGCAAAAATTTTGATCTACAAAAAACTTTTCTTACAAACAATGGAGCAAAAATTTTTTTGTATGGAAAGTTTTTTTGTATATCGAAATTTCCGCCCTAGTGAGATCGACCCTGCGGTCCCAACGTTGCTTAATTACCAGATCGGACGGGATGCTAACTTCGGACTTGGAATTTTGGGTCCAGCTTTTTTATAGTTGGAGCTGAAAACGGGCTGTTGTTGTTGAAAATCAAAAATTTTTTAAATTTATTGTTTTTGTTTGTTATAAATCTATTCAATAAATATTCAAGTTTGCATTTTCTGGAATTCCATATTTTGTCTTGTTCTCATCAAAAAGTTGAATCAATTGTTTGCAATATTCTGAATGTAGTATATCGATCTCTTCTTGTGTTGGAGTTGAGTTTTGTTTCACTGCGATCGGTTTGCCTACTAAATTTTTTAAACATAATTTTTACTCACAAAGTTAGTTAAAATTTGAAAAATTCGTCAAAAATTGGTTAAAAATTCTTCAAAAATTAAAAAATTTCCAAAATAGCTCCCAATTTCTTACCAACAGTAGTGATTGGTGTACGATATGGTATTAAACCAACAGAATATTGAAAAATACCACGACCGAAGAAAATCGGTGCACTAAACCCAAAGTAACGTTTGAAAGTGGTCTGGAAGTTCCTTAATCGAGTGCCTCTTCGGTTATCCAGCTGGTCATAAGTCTTGTTCTCACCAAAATTGTACATAGGCACCAAATGAGCACCATGCTTCAAAGCTAGCTTCACAAAACCCTTTCTCGTTGATAGCCTCAAATCGTAGTTGTCGGGATGGCAATCCAGCGCTTCTTCGGCGCCACCTAGGACGATGGAGATCGCATTTCCTTTCGCTTTCTTCAACACGTATTCTATGGACTCTTTTTCGGACGAAATGGCTCCGCAAAGTACAGAGAGCTCTCTTCTGAATGGGAACTGGAACTGGCCATGCAGGGTGACTTGATAGGGCGTGATTCCTGGGAAATTTTCCGAGAAACCAGTGGCTTCGGTACAAAATGAGCCAAATGCTCCGATGCTGAGGACTCCGTGCGGATGGGAGCTAAAATTAGTTGAACTTAATTTCAAGGCACTACGATCGAAAAAAATTGAAAATTTTCTTGACTTTTCGTTTCAATACATTGACCCTTCCCTGGCCCTGAATCAGGGAAGCATTTTCAGGGCTCAGGAATGCATACACTAGAAAACCCCCAGGGGCGACATTTTTGGCCATCTACCCCCTCTTGTACGATTTACGGACAACGAAAAAGCGGAACTTCCACAACGGTCGATTTTTCCGTGAAAATCGTTGTGGAAGTTCCGCATGTCGTTTTAACCCCGTTGTGGAAGTTCCTAGAGCCATTCGAATTCATGAATTTTACCCCTAGAGGGGTCATTTCCAGAAAAAATTTTTCACATGAGTGGCCCCTTGTTTGTGTAGTAGCTCCTTTGATTTTATTGAAATTCAAAAAAATTTATACCTACCCCACAATATAATTATTTTTCGGATCCAATTCCGCTGTTTTAACCAATTTTAGCGGGAAATAATTTGCAAAATGGTGCCATAATGTCAATGAGCGCCAAAATTTTGAGTGTCTAGAACCACGACACGGTGTCTTCCTATCATAGATCATCCATGACATATACAAACATATTACCCACCTAAAAATTTTCGCTTCAATACACCCTTTCCTGAATCAAGATCAGAGAATCGTTTTCATTCTTCGAAAATGCGCGCAAACGATTCCCCACCTAGAAAAACCCCCAGACAAGGTCTTTCATAGTAAAAATCAAATGTTAGTTAATTTTCGCTTCAATACACCCTTTCCTGAATCAGAGAAGGCCTGTGTATTGAAGCGAAAAGTCGCAAAAATCGCATTTTGCATGCGACTTTTCGCTTCAATACACAGCCCTTTTCTGGATCAGGGAAGCGTTTTTTCGCTTTGAAAATGCCAATTTCGGATTCCCCACATGTTTTTACCCGTAGAGGGGTCATTTCTAGAAAAAAATTTTGAAAATTTTTTCATGTGGGAGTGGCCCCCCTTCCCCTATTGTGTAGTAGCTCCAATCTCTCACCAGGGGCACAACTTACCAAAATCTTGTAAAAAATAAAGTATATGCAGTAAATATTAGTATTAATAAAGGACTGATTATAAAAGTGAAGACATAAAATAAAACCGATGCTGTTTGAAGTCGTCTTTCCAATGGGATATTTAGTGGGGCCCACTTGGGTAACATTATGAACCTAAAAATCAGAGAAAATGTAAATTTTCGTGTCGAAAGATAATTTCAAGCCTTTATATTGCTTCAAAAGCGAAGCAAAAGACTTGATATAGAAAGTGATAAGCTACTCTTGTATGTAGAACAAAGTAGATTCTAGTCTTAAAAACAAAGTATATAATACTACAAATCTCTGATAAAAACTTCGGTTTTATTCTTTGTTTGATGAAATTTCGACCATATAAAAATATTTATTGCTTCAAAGTGGACAAAGTTGAATAATTGAAAATCACAATTTGTAGTTTTTTACCTTAAAGAACCAGTCCGGTCGGAAAAAAACACTATGAAAAAATTATATTTTCGGAAAGTTCATGAAAAATGGAGCATTTTTTGTTTTTACGGCATGTTCTGAATCGTTGTAGTTTTTGAGATGATTGCGTGTGAAGTTATTTACGCGAAAATTAAAAAATTTTTTTTTCGTTTTTCATCGACTTACGAAAACTTCCAAAAAAATTTTGAATTTTCGCGTCAATACACAACTTTTATTGACAGATTTTATTAACGCAGTGAAAATGCATCCCTGAATCAATAAAAGTTGTGTGTATTGACGCGAAAATTCAAAATTTTTTTTTGGCAGTTTTCTTAAGTCGATGGCAAATGAAAATTTTTTAATTTTCGCGTCAATACATACAACTTTTATTGATATTGATCAGGGATGAATTTTTCACTCATGTTTTCGTTGTAATACACAGATTTCAAAAATTGCTAACTTCAAGCACAATTTCTCGACAACGATAACGATTTAGACGGTTATCGTAAAAACAAAAAATGCTAAATTTTCCATGAATTTTCCGAATATATATCATTTTTTCATAGTGACTTTTGGAATTGGGCAAAAATTTTCGAACTGGACCGGGACTCGAACCCGGACCTTCTGGCTATCGTCCAAGTGCACTACCATTGTGCTACCGAGACCTCGCCGAACCAATTCTGGCTATAAATTTTTCATAGTGTTTTTTTCGAGTGGACTGATTTAACCCATTTTTGCCCGTAAATATTTCAAAAAATTGGCCATTTTTCAAAAATGACTCAAAAAGCGAAAATGTCTATAATCAATATTGATCAAAAATAAAAGTTAGAGAGCGATAAATTTACTACAGAATAAGCACAAAATTAGCGTCGTATGAATTAGAATCGAAATTTTATATCACCAAGAAAGTGGTAAAATATTGGGTTGTTTCATAAGTTGTTGTGACTCAAAAAATACAACTAAAATCACCATTTTTCGCTCGTTTTCGATGAAATTTTTTTTCAGTAGTAAGCAAGAATGTATGACAAATACGATTCAATCAGTCTTTTTGAGCGTAACTCATGTTTTCGTGTCAATACTCAAACTTTTTGAGAGCCCACTTTAAAAATTGGGTTCTCAAAGATGTATTCTTATTTTAAACTATTGATATTTGGCTATATAAGTCGATTTTTGACGAAATTTTCGACCCTCTTAGGGTTTTTCTATGCGCTGAACACGAATCCGCCGTTATTTTTTGTCCTAGACCTCGGGAATATGGTCAAAAAATGGCTTACAATGAGGTACCCCATATAAGGTAAAAACCCCCTTTTTGGAGTTTTAACCTCGTATGGGATACCTTCCCGTGGTCAAAATCAAAAAATTCTTTCGGATTCGAGTTCCCCATGCCGAAAAACCCCCAGAGCAAAAAATCAACCGATTTAGAGAACTTTTTGAAAAATCGAAATTTTTACCCCAAGGAGGGACCAAGGGGTAAAAAAAATCGAATTTTCAAAAAGTTCTCTAAATCGGCTGATTTTTGCTCTGGGGGTTTTTCGGCATGGGGAACTCGAATCCGAAGGAATTTTTTGATTTTGACCACGGAAAGGTACCAACAAGGGGTTAAAACCCCAAAAACGGGGGTTTTACCTCGTATGGGGTACCTCTTTGTAAATCATTTTTTGACCATATTCCTGAGGTCTAGGACAAAAAATAATGGCGGATTCGTGTTCAACGCCTAGAAAAACCCTAGGAGGGTCAAAAATTTCGTCAAAAATCGACTTATATAGCCAAATATCAATAGTCTAAAATAAGGATACATCTTTGAGAGCCCAATTTTTAAAGTGAACTCTCAAAAAGTTTGAGTATTGACACGAAAACATGAGTTACGTTCAAAAAGACTGATTGGATCGTATTCGTCATACATTCTTGCTTACTACTGAAAAAAATTTCATCGAAAATGAGCGAAAAATGCTGAGTTTAGTTGTATTTTTTGAACCGCAACAACTTGTGAAACAAACCAATGTTTCGGAAATGACAGAATCGATCAATTTTGGATCGATTTTTGACATTCATTTTATGAAATTATTACAGCAATTTTGTTACTATTGAATTCTTCATTACTTTCTCTTATGATATATAAAAGAACGCATATCAAAATGTAAAAAATTACAAAGAGGAAATATAATAGATTATTTATGTAGACAAGTCTACAGGGTGAGGCAAAATAACTGACTCACTTAACGTTTTTCAATTTTTCGAATTTTTTTTCTTTCCTTTTTGATTTAATATTGGTTAATGCAAAAACACCTGCTTCCGTGGACTCACACCATTTTTGGCGACGACGAATGGACCTTCCAACAAGACGGCGCCCCGGGGCACAAGGCATACGCGGTTCAAGACTTCCTTCGCAGAAACTGTCCCGATTTCATCTCTGTCGACCCTCATTGGCAAAACCCAATTGGGGAATGGCCTCCGAATTCTTCCGATTTAAACCCTCTCGACTATTGCATATGGGGAATTTTGAAAGAAAAAGCGTGCTCGAAGCCGCATCCGAACGTAGAATCTCTGAAAAAGGCATGGAAAGAAATCTCATTGAAAACGTTGATCAAGGCCGTGGACGATTTTCCGAAACGTTTGAAAGCCTGCATTGATGCTAACGGTGGCCATTTTGAATAAATCTCATTGTTCTGTTGTTATTTGTTGTGTTTTGAATAAAATTTGTTGAAACTTATGAAAAACGTTAAGTGAGTCAGTTATTTTGCCTCACCCTGTACATATGGGCAAAAACGGGTTAAACCAAAAAAGTGTGAAAAAGTGCAAATTTTTTCATGGAGACCTTGTACGGATTTATAGGTTAACACATACGTCCCCTACTTTTTGGCGTGAAACTGACTTCGGATCCTTTCTTTATGTCTAATTCTGGCTAGAAATTATTTTCTTTTTATTTTGAACTAGTATAACAAACACCGGTAAATTCACAAATTTCTTTGAGATAAGATGAAACTTTTGTAAATCTAGCCACTTCATTCGCCGGACATCCTTTCGTACCAAATGAAGTTATTCCCATAAGAGTGGCTCTTTGATAGGCATCTCGCTGCTCGATCCCTGCTCCACTGTCACCCTAAAATTTTGGAATCCATTTAGGTAATCTATTTTTGTGAAAAATTGAAATTTTTTGTGACCCTGATTCAAGGAGATAAGAGTGTGTATTGAAGCGAATTTTCATATTTTCGCTTCAATACACAAAATACACACACTCATATTTCCCTGAATCAGAAAAATATAGCTCCAAAAAATTTCCAACAGTTTCTCACATGGCACGTCCTCGGCGCTCCATAATCCAAAGGATTCATCGATGTAGCACATAGATAGTCATCAATATCAATTGGCATGGTGTCCGTCACTGGAGCTCTGCAATTCGGATCATACCGCATAGGAATTTCATGGATTAGAGGACTGCTTCTGTCGAAGACTGGAAATTTTTATGAAAGGGAAGGAGGAAGACAAGCAGATATGCCAAGTCAGGAAGAATGAAAATAAGAAAATTTTTTACAAAGATAGGTAAAAAATTTTTTCTAATAGAATCAGTGAAAAAAAAGGTTTTTCTCGTAAAAAATCAGATTTTCTAATTGTTAAAAAAAGATTTGGCCTCTCAAAATAAGGACAAATCTGATTAATAAGAACACTTGGCATCCCTGAATCAATCAAACCTCCGTTTTATGACACCCGGAGGGGGACATAACGACCACGCAGGGATGTCGGCGGGAAAATTTGGTATATAAAGAAATCGACTTGCTATATATACCAAATTTTCCTGCCGGCA
>OZJO01003505.1:0-21464 GCA_900406225.1 Acrobeloides nanus | reverse complement strand
TATATCTCTTAAGGGTTGAGTTTTCGAAAAAAGTCGTCTTCAGAGACCCTTTATAACTTTTCAAGATCTATTTATTCCAAAAGTTTTATCTTAATCGGATTTATCTTCATCGAGATATAGCATCTGAAAATGTCGATTTTACACTAAAATCAAGGGGAGTGTAAAGGTTTTTGCCCGCAACTGTAATGTACGTAGTTGCGTGGAGAACGAGTAATCGGAGTGGAGACAGATAATACGGTCGTCTTCTTGTCGCGTTTCAGCTCTGATTTCTGTTCAAAGTGCAAGAAATCCTACTACAGTCCAACCGATTAGGCGAACCTTGCAATAGTGACCCCCCCCCCAATCCGACCTAAATTGATATATTTTAAACAAAGATTGTTGAAACGCAATGTTTTATCGATAAATTGTTAAAACGCGTTGAAAAATCGCTTTTTATTAACGCTTTCTTGTCGATTTCGTATCTTTGTTTTGCCCTGTTTGAGTTGCATATTTTAGCGTTGAAATTAACTTTTAGCGTTAAAACTGAAGAAAATGACAAGATAGAATCAAATCACAAAAGAAAAAGAATTGATCGGTTGTTCTCCATAAAATTTCGGATTGAAGTGTCTCCTCCTAGACGATTTTTGACTGTCAAGAAAAAAGTTATGACCGTTTTATGCAAATTTTCAGGTTTGGTCACTCCTGGCCGATTCGACACTGTCCTGCGGTCAAAATCAGAAAATTCCTTAGATTCGAGTTCTTCATGTAGAAAAACTCCCAAGTATAAAATTCAGCCGATTTGTAAAACTTTTTAAAATTCGATTTTTCTTATACAAATATAACATAAAACACAACACCGGTATAAAAATCAAACGGTACGCCGCTCTAAGGGGCTGTGTGAAATGTCAAAAAACTTTTTATTTTTTTAACAAAAAATATATATCATTGTTAAAAAATTAAGCTTCCATAAGCATTTCTGCATCTATTGGCTTACGTATCAACTCAAATGTTGCCTTGAAAATTTTTCCTTTCATAATTTCCTGAATTAGGTAGATCTTCACCTTATCTTTTGTTACGTTTTCTTGTCTTATAGTTGGAGATGGAAATATGTCCTGGATGCCAATTTTTAATATCTAAAATATGTTTTTTTTAAAATTCAAATTTTTTACTTCTATGCTTGATTCTAAATCATCCCAAGTAAGTTTGCAGTCGTTTTCAAAAATAAGGTTGATATCCAAATCTGCTTGTTTACAATACTCGAAGGCATCGAAATAATGTGTTAGTATTTTAAACAAACGATCGAAGTAGTAAGAAAACTAAATTTTTACATAAATCAACGGTATTATTTTTACACTAAAATTTGCACTGGAAATATTTATTTTTTCACTGAAAGCATTAATTTTACATTGATAATAAAGAATTTGTAATGGAAAAATTAATAAATTTTATTAGGCTTTAGCAGAAATTCTAAGCCTTCCAAATAGCCCAGCCTAAGGGTACTAGAGCTTTTGGCAACGCCAAAAGTTTAAAAAAAGTCGCGTTGCCAAATGCTCAACAGCTCTAGTACCAGCCTAAGAATACTAATTCTAAGAAGCCTGACCCTAAGAAAGCCTAAGAATCTTAAGCATAAGTCGAAGAATCCTAAGAAGCATAAGAAAGCCTAAGCCTAGGAATCCTAAGAAAGCCTAAGATTAAACCTAAGAATCTTAACAAGGGAAGGTCACCAATTGATGGTGCGACTTTTAAAAAAATGTTCATGTTCTTGTAGAGCACCCCTGGTTTGCCTTTACTTTTTGTGGAATTAGCTGATTATGGTTACACCCCGTTGAGTTAATCAACCCTGAAAATTTCATTTTTCAGAGCCTTTGCATATAATATTTTTTCAACATATTTGAGGTATGAGCTCAATGGCCTAGTTGGTAAATCGATCGCCTTTACTTTTTCTATTAGAAGGTTCGAGTCTCGGTGCCGTCTATTACTTTTTGCATTTTGTTTTTTATATTTTTTGCTTCTTGTTTTTTTCTTTTAAAACTTATTATATGTTAAGATTTATTATTGCCCTCGATGCTCAATTTTTTCAATACTTTTAAATGCAAAAAGTAATCGATGGCACCGGGACTCGAACCTTCTAATAGAAAAAAGTAAGGGAAACGATTTACCAACTAGGCCATTGATCACATATCTTAAATGTGTTAAAAAATATTATATGAAAAGTAAATTTTCTGAAAAATGAAATTTTCAGGGTTGATTAACTCAACGGGGTGTAGCCATAATCAGCTAATTCCACAAAAAGTAAAGGCAAACCAGGGGTGCTCTACAAGAATATGGACATTTTTTTTTAAAGTCGCACCATCAATTGGTGACCTTCCCTTGTAAGCCTAAGAAACCTAAGCCTACCGTATTTCCTCTAAAATAACCCCCCTTCTAGAATAACCTCCCTTCTAAAATAACCCCCCCCCTTTTCGAGGGTGGTTGAAAAAAATAAGCCCCCACCCTCTAAAATAACCCCCCTTCTAAAATAAGCCCCCTCCCAACGTCTTTTTTGCAATTTTCCGGGGTTAAGCAAAACGGGGGTTACGAAAAAGAGAGTTAAGCAAAACCGGGGTTAGGCAAAACGGGGGTTACGAAAAAGGGGGTTAAGCAAAACCGGGGTTAGGCAAAACGGAGGTTACAAAAAAGGGGGTTAAGAAAAACATTTTTTAAGCCCTTCTCCTATATCGGACTCCCCAGCTATGTCCTTGGGGGGGAGGGAGTACATGTTCTTGTATGAATTTTAATATCCAATCTCAAAATACGAAAAGATGTTTATACAAGTTGCTAAAATATATTTAAAAAATACATCATCTTCATCATCATCTGAATCATCTTCACCATCATTTTCATCATCACGGAGTCCATATGAAGCGAACCAACTTTGCTCATAAGTTAAAATTTGAAGATTTGGCAAACATTTTGAAAAATCTGTTAGCATAAGTTTCCACCCATCTTTTTGAAAAAGCGATGCACCATAAACTTTAAATTCAAGTTTCTCTATATGCGGATTCGTGCGCGCTTCAATATCACTAAAAGAATGAACTTGTAAATAAATTATTTGTAAACTCTGTTTCAGAGTCAAAATCAAAAAACTATGAATCAATGTCTTATTGCACGGAGCTCTTCCTCCCGGAAAGACGCAATCAACAGGATTCCAAAAACTGATACTGTTTTGAAGTAATTTTATGGAAAAATATCCTCTAAAGGCTTAAGCTTAGGCTTAACCTTAGTCTTGGGCTTTTTCCACTGGTCCCTCCTTTGACGATTTTCTTATGTGTAGCACTGTTTAGAAGACGCATTTCTAAGTTCCAAACGTGAAATAGAAAGTGGTTAGCCAGTAGGAATGGTCCTTCCTTTGAGTAAAAAACTCGAATTTTCAAAAAGTTCTCCAAAAAACTGATTTTTTGTACTCGGGTTTTTTAGACATGAGGAACTCAAATTTGAAGGAGTTTTTTGATTTTGACCACTGGAAGGTACCCATACGAGGGGTGTACTCCTAAAAGGCTACCCCTCGTAGGGGTACCTTCCAGTGGTTAAAATAAAAAAATTCCTTCGGGTCCCACATGTCTAAAAACCCCCGAGTACAAAAAATCAGCCGATTTGGAGAACTTTTTGAAAATTCGAGTTTTTTACCCAAAAGGGAGACCCAGCAAATTTTTTCGAAACTTTCCTTTTCGAATTTTTTCTCAAAACGTTTTCCTATTGTCTCTAGATGAATTTACAAAAAAATTGATCAAAAACAGATTTATTCTTAAAAAGTTATGAGCAAAATTTAGACTTACTAAATTTTGGCCTACCCTGTGGATGTCCACATTCGGCAAAATCGTGCGCTAGAGAGTTTTCCTATGGGAATCGATTCCCTTAAGAATTGAGCGATGTTAAACTTTTTTGCGATTCTTGTTTTTGACACTGAAGCGGAGCTTAACTTGCTTAAAATGAAGATCATCAGCCACAATTTCTTGATAACTGCAAGTTGGATTACTAATATAAACATTAATAATAACCTCTTTAGCAACCAAATTTTTAAAATGCCAAGTAGGAAAATATATAAACTCCAACTCAAACAGAGGAGAAACATCTACAACATCGGAGGATAAGCTCAAAAATTCCTAAATGATTGATACACAAACTGTCCAATCTTTTTCATAAAAGTGATCAACTTATTTTAAAACATACGTTGGAATGAATAAATTCAGCCTTTTCCGCAAAATCAAATTCTTCGATCAATAAATATTCCAATTTCAAGTCATGTGAGAGTTCGTCTATGAATTGTCCAGTATAATCATAAATTTCCTTGAGTGTTGATTTGTTTTCATATATTACACGTAAACTTTCAATAGAGAAACTTGAAAGATGTGAAAAAGTTAGCGATTTTATGCCTAATTTTTGTTTAATTTATTCACGTTCGGCACTTACCTGGACCACATATTTGTCTCAAAAAGAAATTAAATTTTTTTGTAAAATCGAAATTCTCGATTTTATAATTATCTATTCTAAGTTCACGGATTTTATCACCATAATTGCATAGGAAATAAGAAAAGAATGAAAGAGTACAATGAATTCCAGGATATCGCTACAATTATTGTATCATACGTTTCAAAAATTTGTGCCGTTTTTTCACTTTAGCGTATATGTCTGTTTTAGCTGAAGTGCAAAAAAGTTGTCCCACCATAGCAAAGTAGTAAATCTCTCGCTTTTCACACGGATGGTCGAGGGTTTGATCTCGCTAAGATCAAATTTTGTTCTTTTGATCAAAAATTCATGAAAATTTTTGCTTAGAGGTTTTGCGATGCGAGAAACACATAATCCGAGGGTATTTTTGGAACTAGTATTAATTAGGTATCCCACTGAACGTGAAATTTTTCGAAAAATTTTTTTCACCATCTGGAATTGACTCCACTAGGGGTAATTTTATGCAGAGAATCAGAATTTCACACTTCCGAGACATTTCTGCGTTCTTTTTGGCGCTAACGTTTAGTTTCAACGCGCTGAGTATGTTGTGATTCGTTCAATTCAGTAACCATATTTCCAATCATCTGTATACTTTTTCGCTTAGCATTACGCATGAATCTTCGTTCAACGAGCAATATTTCCTTAGCTAGTGTTATCAAATGCATTTGTTGATCGAGTTCTTGATACAGCTGCTTGTATTACTCTTCCATAACTTCTCGAATAAGCACTCTTTCGTTTTGGATGTTCAAATCATTTGCATATGAAACGCGACCATGAGTAAGATATTATTTATCATAATAGCAGTTGAATACACCACAAGAGAAGCCGTCCTCTTGTAGGTTGTAGCGGCCTCGAGGTACTCCAATTCTACTATTGCAACGTCAATTGGAAATCTTTCCCCGAATCAAGAAAAGACTATTTATATGACGCGTCATGACGTATGGCATGTGATTCTTGTGTAAGGCCCCAAAATATATTTCATAATACTTTATCTAAAACATCTTTCACCACTTGGCCTTAACCACAATCCTCTTAGGAGGTGTGGCCAAGCAGGTTTCTCTCGGAGTACTTATCTCAAGCCTTGGCTAAGTCCAGGCTAATTGTAGAGAGTAATGTATGTATGAGTGAGAGCTATGTCTTAGGTAGGGTTATTATATTTAGTCTGTATTCTCCCTTTCCCTATTAACCCCTAATAAATGTTATTATTAAAAGAGTATTGCATAATTCACTATTATTACACATGTATGCCGGTAAGTTAAATAAGGTTAAGCGCTACTATATGCGAGTATTAGGCACCTTTGTCGCCCTCGGAGAGCCTTAGGGTTCCCACTAGTCCAATCCCCCACACCCACATTTCGCGCCCCCTACACTTGTCAAAAATGTGGCCCTATATAAATAGCCTTTTCTTGATTCGGGGAAAGATTTTCAGGTATCGGGAATATGATTTGGATTCTCCGCATAAAATTACCCCTAGAGGAGTCCAATTCCAAATGATGAAACAAAATTTCTTTTGAACAATTTTACGTTCAGTGGATACCTAATCGATACTAGTTTCAAAACTACCCTTTACGTGTTTCTCGCATCGGAAAACCTCTAAGCAAAAAATGTTTTTATGAATTTTGTATGAAAAAAACAAAATTTGATCCTAGTGGGATCAAAACCTCGACCACCTGAGTGAAAAGCGAGAGATTCACTACTTTGCTATGATGGGACAGTTTTTTAGAAAGAAAAAAACCAATAAACAGCCGTTTTTACTACGAAATTTGAATTTTTGTCCATTTTCGTTTCAATGCACCCACCACTTTCCCTGAATCAGGGAAATATTTTCACGGCTCAGTAATACGCGCAATCGATTCTCCGCATGGAAAAAGCCCCCAGGTGAGTCATTTTTATAAAGTTTAGATGGAATCTGCAAAAGTCGGTTACTTTCCGAACGACGTAATACTACTGCCACTTATTTACCTTGCCAATCGCTGGCGTTTTGCTAATTTCAACACTCTCGTAACGACCAAGTTCGTTGAAAAATATGGTATGACATTTCCGGTTGATTAACTAAAATTTAAAATAGTAAGCAAATATTCAATTACAGGGTGTTCCAAAAGTTTAACATATTTTTACTTCCAACTTTTTGAAGCCTTATCTCCGAAAAATTCTGCATCGACTCATAGAAAGAATTTTATTGACTGATTTAATGTTTTTCTAAGATGGCTCATCTGCAAGTTCATGAATTAGAAATGGATTTTTAGACCACTTCTGGTAGCCAAATTGTATCATCAACCACAGATTCGACTGTGCTGTGATGAGCGCTACAGAAATAAAAAAGAAATGATCGAAAACGGATGCGATTTGACCGAGTTGGTCAGCAATTTCTGTAAAAATCGCCAAAATCGGCTAAATCTTACAGGAAATTTCAAAAATTTGTTTTGAGAGACCGCATAAAAAAGATGTATTAGAGCCGGAGATAAGGCCTCAAAAATTTGGATGTAAAAATAGGTCAAACTTTTTGAACACTCTGTAAATCTTACAGGAAATTTCAAAAAGTTGTTTAAAGCAACAGTTGGTTCATCAACAATACTTGGTTTTTTAGTTGATGGACTTTCAATCAAGTTTGTACAGATCTCTTTTAGCAAATCATAATCAAGGAAATTTATTCTAACCATACTATATGAGGGAGTGCCCAACCCCAAACGCCGGTTATCAGCAATATTATATGGAGGTTGACTTTCACCAGAACTAGATACAATAGGTTCTTGAACACGGACACTAGTTGGTATTTCTGATTGCGAGGTGGTACCATCAAGCCCATCAATAGTAACTTGTCCGCTTTGGAGAGCTGATCGCAAAAACGGCAATGTCTTTTGAAGAAATGGAAGCAAATTCGGTTGTGCTTGAGAATGAAGCATTTCTTCTAGCTTTATTATAAATTCTTCTGGCCCAATAGGTCCATAAATAACACATATAACCAATTCCCGAACTAGAGTTGCTAATTGAAGCGACTTCTTTTGCGATAGATGAATTAAAGTCTTGAAAAATCGTGCACATTTGTGAACGTCTTGTTCAATCTGTGCTTGCAATCTTGATTGTTGTTCTGGTTGAGAGATTGCGACTTGGATTTGTTGAGGTTGCTGAGTTTGTTGAACCTGAGGTTGTGGTATAGATCGCTCAACAGGACCAATAGGTTCTTGAACGCGAACACAAGTTGGCATTCTGGTACCATCAAGCCCATTAATGGTAACTTGCCCACTTTGGAGAGCTGATCGCAAAAGCGGTAATGTCTTTTTAAGAAATGGAAGTAACTTCGGCTCTGCTTGAGAATGAAACATTTCTTGTAACTTTATTACAAATTCTTCTGGTCCAATCGATCCATAAATAACACATATAATCAATTCCCAAACTAGAGTTGCTAATTGAGGCGACTGCCTTTGCGATCGACGAAGTAAATTCTTGAAAAATCGTGCACATTTGAGAACGTCTTGTTCACATTCGTGAACAACATGATAACCATGGTGGTGGTTGTGGTGTCCATGATGATGGTGACCCTAAAAACTCTAATTCATTCATTATCTACCCCTTTAAAGCTTGAAACTGCGAAATTATATAGTCACTTACATGATGGTGATGTCGATGGCATCCGTAACAATTTCCCATTTGTACAAGAAAAAATAACAAGAAGAAAAAAGTGGTTTATTCTTTCAAAATAATCTAATTATTTTTTTAAATAAATTACATAACATCCCAAATAATTGCTAGTTATTGATTTGTATGGATCTTTATCACTTTCTTTCTTGTCTCTTTGTCATATGATGATTCAGCATTTTCATAAAATATTAGGTCTTGACATAAGTATCCAGCGTTTTTTTCAGATTAGTTGTTTTCGATGGAGACATCCATTTTCTTCTAGATTTGTTATTAGCATACGAGAACCAATTATAGGGAATTTTTTTTATTCAAAATTCAGCATTTGGCGGCTTCAGGATTTCGTTATAATGCAAATTTAAACAAACATATAAAAAAATGTGGTTTTTGACTTAACGACATTCAAATTGATATATCTGCATAGACAAATCCGATTTCGATGCGGTTTTTCGCCCTTCTTGGGTATTGGACTACGGGGAACACGATCCCGCTTTCAGTTTTTTAATCTGGCTCACAGTTTTTGAGGAAATTGAAAAATTGTAACCACAAACCACATTTTTGACCATTTTCAACAATGGTCGACAAAGTCTAAAGAAACATACTCATACACGTATGATACCTCAGCTGAAATATGTATTCTACTCGTTGAATAGACTTCCTTCTCTCAACACTAAAACATTCAATATTCTATTAAACTTGAATTACTCATCAGTAGATTTTCCATATTTTTTCTTTTAAATATTGCTTATACATTCGAATGATTTCATTATTTCGTTGCATCTATTATTTTCATTTAGCTGTTTAAAAATATTTACCTAAGGAAGAAAAAATTTTTCATCCGAAATTGCTTGTAAATCATGGGCATCTGCCTAAAATACGTTTTCTTTTTGATTTGGACCAAATCTGTGAAAAAATTTTAACCCCTCTTCGATCCCCATAGGGGATTAAAAATTTTTTTCTCAGATTTGGTCCAAATCAAATAGAAAATATATTTTAGGCAATTGCTCATGATTTACAAGCAATTTCGGATGAAAAATTTTTTCCCTTAGGCTCTGTCAACCAATGTTGAAAATGGTAAAAAATGGGATTTTTGATTAAATTTCTCAATTTCTTCAAAAACTTTGAGTCGGATTAAAAAACCGAAAGCGGGATCGTGTTCCTCGTAATTCAATACCCAAGAAGGGCGAAAAACTGCATCGAAAACGGATTTGTCTATGTAGATATATCAATTTGAATGTCGTCAAGTCAAAAACCACATTTTTCATATGTTTGTTTAAATTTGCATTATAACGAAACCCTGAAGTCGCCAAATGCTGAAATTTGCATTAAAATTTCCACATAATTGGTTCTCATATGCTAATAAAAAATCTCGAAGAAAATAAATGTCTACACCGAAAACAATTAATCTGAAAAAAACGCTGGATACTTATGCAAAGACCTAATATTTTATTACTAGGGTGAATCATCATATGACAAAGAGACAAGAAGAAAGTGATAAAGATCCATATAAATCAATAACTAACCATTATTTGGATTGTTGTGTAATTTATTTAAAAAATTAGTTAGATTATTTTGAAAAAAACCACTTTTTTCTTCTTATTATTTTTTCTTGTCAAAATGGGCAATTGTTTCGGATGCCATCACCATCATGTAAGTGACTATATAATTTCGCAAGTCAAAGTTCTAAAGGGGTAGATAATGAATGAAATGGAGTTTTTAGGGTCACCATCATCATGGACACCACCACCATGGTCATCATGAAACCGTCTATGTCTACAACCCACCGCCCAATAATCAACCCTATTATCCTCCACCATATTCTTATGGACAACCTGGTAGTCAGAATGGACCGTATATTATGAATAAACATTGTTGTTGATTTATTTAAAGTAAAGTAAAATTGGGACCATGTAAATTCAGAGATCACTGGCTAATGATTATCTTGACCCCTAGCAGGATAGTCATTTCGAGAAATTTATAATATTGTATAAAAAAGTTCCTCTTGGGGGTGGGGTATCAACTTTGAACAGTCTTGGAGCCCCCGACGGCTGTCCAAAGTTGAGATCCCCTCCCATTAGTGATAGTTGGGCCTTGTTAAGACCTTTTCTCTCTATATATTGTCATATTCGATTGTATTAACATAAAATGGTTATATAATTATAAAGGCAAGAAATTAAGTCATTGAAGGGCCAGGCCGTCGGAAAAAAGTTGCCATTTTTGTATATATTCGAAAAGTTCATGAAAAATGGAGCATTTTTTGTTTTTACGGCATGCTCTGAATCGTTGTAGTTTTTGAGATAATTACGTGTGAAGTTGGTGAAATCAAAACAATCAATAATCCCCTGAGTCAATAAAATCTTTATATTGAGAAGAAAATAATTTAAAATCCTTGAACATTTATTAAAAAAATAAATATAGCATTTTTTATAACTCGACGAGAGGAATAAAATGACACCAAAATTATCCAATTTGAAAATTGCTTTGGGTTATTGAAACGAAAACATGAATCAGAATTTTCGTTTCAATAACCCAAAACAATGTTTAAATTTGATCATTTTGGTCTCATTAGAAAATTTTTTTACCAATTTATCGTACTCTAGAGCTCAGAACTTGCAAAAAATAAGGTGGCTTTATATTTATTTGGAGCAGTGTATATCACACCTGTCCAAACTTGCCCAAAAATGGGGTCAGTGGGAAAAACGTATACGTATACTTCAGCTGAGTGAGGGTCCCTGAATTTTCGAGCGATGAATGAGTGGCTCCATCATTGAGTGTGCTTTTCTTTCCTCTTCTCACCCCCCCCCCCCATGGCCTAGCCAAAGGGTGGGGGACAAATTCGTTCATCAAAAGGTCAGTGTTTTGTCGAGCAACAATAGCTATATGTGACGACAAATGTGATATCTGTCATATTTGCCACATGATTCCCAGTCACATATGACAAATGGGATAAGTTTTGTCACACGTGTTACACCAAGGTGTCCGATGTGACACATATGTCACGTGAGGTGTCAGATGTGTCACGCGTGTCACATAAAGGTTAGGGTATATAAAAGACCCTGATTTGGATAAAGTAGCTCGTCTAATTTGGTACGTTAAGCAAAAAATTTTGCTCCAAAAAAATCAAAAAGATTTTTTAATAATCAAAAGTTTTAACCCATCGGAGGATCGAACCTGCGGGCCCAACGTTGCTTAACTTGCCAAATCGGACGAGATGTTCCAAAACGTTAAGGCGAAGTTTTTCAGCATTAATAAAAGTATCGGAAGGAACTGGCAGCTCTTCAAAATTAAGAAATAACTTTTTAAACTCCAATTGAATGCTAGGTGTAGAAATAGTGCGCTTAGAATGAGACGGCAGAGCCGATTTCTTGGATAAATTTTTGGCGGTGAATTGGAGGGAGGGGAGGGCTTAAAGCGAGCTTCGACTGTAGTCCCATATATAAATGAACAGATAATTTTTGAAATTGGGCAAAAATTTTATTTCCCGACTGGGACTCGAACCCAGATCTCCTGGCTACCGTCCAAGTGCACTACCATTGTGCTACCGAGACCTACAAATGATGCCCGTTAATTGGTAAATACTTGGCGGTATATTTTCCACTACTCACACTGTGATTAACAACTGTGTGCCATCCGATCGATTAACAATACAAGACGGACGTAGGAATTACCGATAGGTGATAGCTCTCTTTTTTTGGAATTTTTGGAGCTCGGATTATTACCACGCCGAGAACGTGGAAATACCAAGATTGTTTATAAATTGTATTCAAATCTATTCCGTTCATTCCTATTTTTTACAACAAAAAAGTTTATTATTTGGAATTCTTGGACAGTCCGCTTTTTTATTATTGCCCATCTTTACATTATACGAAAACTTTTTACTATATTAATAAAATTTTTCTTAAATAAACAATTTGCCTTATTTTAAAAAAATCAAAATAGTATTTCATCCATTTTTTACGACAATAAAGATCGAGAGCAGCCCTAAAAAATCGAATGTTATTGTTGTTGGCAAAAATTGAGTGGTCGAACATAAAAAAGGATATTATTTAATCTCTCCACTACTTCCTACAGCCTCAATAATCAAGGATTGTTTGCGGAACATCAATTTGATGATTCATCGGAGTTCTTCGCGCAATAGCACTCAGTTCACTAACATATCGGCAGGTGCCTAGAAAATAGCTATTTGTTTGATTTATTTATTATGCGCATCAAAGTGCTAAAAATTTTTGATTTTTGTGAAAACAGTTTTGAGCCATTGAGCTTTTGACAAGTGATTTCATTTTGGTTTTATTATAAAATTTCTAAAGCCGTCAAATTCGTCTTTGGATTTTTGAAAGCCGTTTTTTAATTTACTTAAAGGGGGGCGGGAGCCACTTTCATCAGAAAATCCGGTTTTTAACAGAAACAAAGTTTTTACACGTATGATTGGTTATATATAGGGTAAAAAATTGTGAGGAATCAAATATTAAAGAAATGAGACAAATTCGTAACCCTATTAATTCTAAAAAATATTCTTATGATGTCCATAGTCAATCATCTCAGTCTACAATAATGGGTAAAAGATGGTATGAAAATCGACATGCTAAGTAAATCTTTTAAATAAAAAATTTAAAACGCCCTCTATAGACACACAATTATGTCGACATCAAGCGGATTTTATGCATTGATTTTAACAATTTTTGCATTAGTTTTCGAACTTGCTCATTTGTTGGCATCCGAACAATCGCAACTTGTTCGAGTAAAAGATCTAGTAAGTCGCATTTTGGTGGTATCTCACTTCACTTACTGTACAGTTCACCCACCAAGAACACTTCACCCACTAGAAACTTCATTCACCATGGTCAGATTATCCACCATAGACACTTCACCCACCGGACAGTTCATCCACCTTTTCAAGACCATGATGAACTGTCCAGTGGATGAAGTGTCTATGGTGGGGGAAGTATTTATGGTGGATGAACTGTCCGGTGGGTGAAGTATCCAATGGATGAAGTGTTTATGGTGAATGAAGTGTCCATGGTCGGTAAATTGTCCTTGGTTGGTGAACTGTCCAGTGGGTGAAGTGAGATACCGTCCGCATTTTTGCATAAAAAATTTCAAAATTTTAGATAATGGGAGCGTATATGTATGGTTTAGGAATCTTGTTTTTATGTTTTTGCTATTACGAAATTTGGACCAGGAATCGTCACAGACCGATTCCACAAAAAGTTCAAACTTTGATTCGATTGTCTACTGTTAAGTAAGTTTTTGGATCAAATTCAAGTTTTTTTTGTTGAAAATTTAGTTCTGATCCTAGAAAAAATAGCTCAGATTCGACTAAAAGTATTCCATTACGAGAAGAAATTTTAACTGCGGGAAGTTTGTTTTTACGCATCGGATGTGTTGGTGGGTTATTTACAAGATGAAAAAATTTTACGGGCTTTATAGTTTTTGGAATAATAGGAATAATTTATTATGCTTTGGCAGCGGTTTTGTGTTTTCATGACGATACTTGCAAAAATATTACGGCCGTACTATATTTCTTAGCTATCGTTTTTATTTTGATCCAAGGACATTTTATTTTTTGCAATTGGAAGGTAGGGATAAAAAAGACGGCAAACGGGCTAGTTTTGCCAAATTTTTTAGCAGCACAAATTTTGCATGACTTTCTGCGTCAACAAGTTTTTCCCGAAATTTTTCGCGGACAATATTTGCTGACCAGGGCTGTCAAAATTAGTACTTTTTTCGAAAAAATTAGTACTTTCGGTACTAATTTAGGACCTGGTCTAGTTTTTATTCAAATAGTGTCATGACCTCACTAATTCGTAAAAAAGACCATATTTTATAGTAATAAGGCTGTAACTAAGACCTTCAAAAAAAAGTCGACTGAAATCGAATTTGCATTACTTGTCACAAAGCCGAGAATACTGACACTTCACCACAAGCGACTTGTTAAATAAAGGGATTTAAATTGGATCAAATCAACAGTTAAAAAGTTTTTTGGAAATTTAGGTATCAATATAGCTAAATTTCCATTAAGTGAGGGTAAAATAAAATATGGCGTTGGGGGTTTTAAACTATGCTCTTTCACGCTGTGGATGTCGATTTTTCATAGCCGGATTTTAAGTTGCGACCCTTTACAGTTAGTACCTTAAGGTACTAAGTTAGTACCCCGCGGTACTAAGTTAGTACCCTGCGGTACTAATTTAGTACCTTAAGGTACTAACAAGGAATAGTCACCAATTGTGTCCTCGAAATTTTGAATAATTTCAACGTCATTAGATGCAGAAAAAATAAATAAGAAACACATTTTTATTCGTCTTTACCCCCAAAATTTCAGAGAGCTGTATTTTTTGGACCATAAAAAATACACCCAACCCAATCCCTGAATCAGGGTCTGGCATGCATTTTCACGACTCGGGAATGCGCGCAATCGATTCCCCATTCAAAATTACTCCTAAAAGTGATTTTTTTATGGTTAGCATTCAACTAGAAAATACACAACTAGAAAATATACAACTAGAACCATCGGGTGGGAACTCGAAAATACACAACTAGAACCACTAATGAAATTTCTTTGTTGTCTGGCTTTCTGTCGAACTTATCAAAGAGCAAAAACTTAGTGAAGAGACCCTTATGTTGATTCGGATTCCGCAAAAGGGTCTTTTCACTAAATTTTTGCTCTTTGATAAGTCCGACATAAAGCCAGACAACAAAGAAATTTCATTAGTGGTTCTAGTTGTGTATTTATGAGTTCCTGCATGGCATTATGAAACGGTTCTAGTTGTGTATTTCTAGTCGTGTATTTTCTAGTTAAATGTTAACCGTTTTTATAAAAACAAGAAAAAAAGTTTTTTCGGAGATCCTGCTGTAAAATTTGCCCCCTTTAAATATATAAAAAAAATTTGCTTTTAAACAGCTTTTTCTGCTAAAATTCACATATTTGGTAGCCGGGAAAAAATGTCGGGAAAAAATGTCCGGCGAAAATTGTCGATGCAAAAAGTCAAGCCAAATTTGTGTTGCAAAAAAATCTAGCAAAACCGTTTGCCAAAAAGACCTATTTAAGGTCTGATCTCAAAAATTAACAAATTTTTAGATCATCAAAACAAGATCCCGTTTTATCGCCAGATTTGGTACAATGCATTTAGTTGGGGCTAATTTATGGACTTGGTTCAGGTTTATTTTAGTTGAATTAGCAGTTATGCGTGGAGAAATTCAGTAAGCACATTTTTCGTTCCATAAAATGTGGTTTAGTGAAATTTTTGAAAATGTTTCACGATCAGAAGTGCTAGAAGAACAAAAAGAAAAACTTTTAAAAATAAATCTAAATGTTCATGCAATTTACTCCGGTGGATCTTATCAATGTCAAGAATCAGATTGTCTTTTAGGTAGATTTAGAGATTTTTCAGTAATCTGACTTTTAGGCGGTGTTTTTGGATTCATGTTTACGAGTTTGGTAGAATATTCTTTGATTGGTGCTGCTGTTATGTACATCGTTTGGAGGAATATCAAACATGAAGATGACCATGAACCTTTGAGAGAAAAAACTGAAATTTTACGAGTAAACCTGAAAAATATTTCATTCGGTAAGTTTTTGGGGAAAAACTTCTAAAAAAATTTCCTTTTTAGGACTTATTTTGGGAACGATTTTCTTTCTATCATGTATAGCCTCTATGATTTTATACGTTTATTATACGAATGATCATGATCACATTTCAATTTATATTTTTAGTAGCACACATTTATCGAACGTATGTCGAATTTTTTGTGGAAACAGTTAGTAGTAATTTTTAGTTAGTAGTAATGAGTATTGCATGCTTATTTGGATTATATCAAATGCGAGTTTTAACTTACGCAGATTTGCCAGAATATGAAAAAGATGATGGAGAAGAGAGTCAGGTATAGAAATTTGGGTTGGTCACACTTGCGCATGAAATATTGCGCACTTACATTTACAAGATACTTGTGCATGTACATTTGCACATGTGCATTTGCGCATGCACATTTGCGCATGCAATATTTGCGCATGCACAAATGCGCATTCACTTTTGCGCATGTGCTTTTGAGCATGTAGCATTTGCGCATACACTTTTGCGCATACACATTCGCGCATGTAACATTTGCGCATGCACAAATGCGCATTCACTTTTGAGCATGTGCGTTTGAGCATGTAGCATTTGCGCATACACATTTGCTCACTCACTTTTGCGCATACACACTTGAGCATACACATTTGTGCGTGTAACACTTGCGCATGCACAAATGTGCATTCACTTTTGCGTATGTGCATTTGCACATGCAACTTTTATGCATGTGCAATCGCGCATCTTTTTATTAAAAATATGGTGAAGCAGACTATATTTTAATGATATTTTATTCAATTTCATTTAGCTCATCAAGTGAATGCGCAAAAGTGAATGCGCATTTGTGCATGCGCAAACGTGCGTGCGTAACTGTTAAATTTTGACTTTTAGGCAGATTTGCCAAAACATGAAAAAGATGATGGAGAAGAAAGTCAGGTATAGAAATTTCGACTTTTAGGCTTGATTTCCAATTTTAGGAACTCTTAGATATGATTCTTTTGTGCGTCGGGATGACCGGAGAAATGATTTATGCCGGCTCTGGTCTTGTTGGGCTAACAAAATCTACCAATTGGGATGGTATAACGATCGTAATCTTACTTACACTAGTTTTTCGACTCATACAAGTTTGACACTTTTTCTTTTTTGTTTGTACAATTTTTTCTAGGCTGGTCTTCAATCAATCCTAATTTACATCTCCCAAAAACTTCGGATGGACGAAGATTGGCAATTCAAATTCCAGCCAGGAAAACAAGCCATAACTTTTCTACTCATCGGAAACATCGCCTTGTTCTTAATGAATTTCTTTGAATCCGAAAAATTTGGCGTATCTGAAACAGTGGTGGCATTCTTCGGCAGAGAAACATGGGCCTATTTGGTTCGAAGTTTTAGTCCATTGACAATATTCTATCGTTTTCATAGCTCTGTTTGTTTAGCTGAAATATGGAGAAATGTTTATGCTGAAAGGGTTGAAAAATAAATTTGTTTTATTGTTGTTAAACCATATAGTGCTATACCCTATTGGTTGTTATGGTACAACCGTGAAACATATCCTGTTTGGAAGTCTTATGATAGAATTGGGACATTTTAAAACATTTTTACATGTAGCTATACAAAATTGCTTCAATGTTCATTTGATGAAAATGTAAAAAATCGATTTTTCCGCAAAAATTCAAAAAAAGTTTGTGTATTACAACGAAGAGCTTGTACACAAATTCAAATTTCAAACGCAATTATCTCGAAAACTACAACGATTCAGAACATGCCATAAAAACAAAATGCTCCATTTTTCATGATCCTTCCGAATATATCATTTTTCCATATGGTTGTAAATTACTGGACTGGTCCTTTAAGCCTGAGGAGATAGAGCTCATCAAAGTTTCATAGTGTTATATAGTCTGTACACATGTGTTGCGTACACACGAGCGAAATCGTCGTAGGAATCGAATATGAATTTGTTTCCTTTATAGATTTGTTATTCACGACAAATTTTGAGTCAATGTGTTCAACTCATGAGTACCCATGTGTACACAACACAGAGATACACATGTGTACACACTGTGTTGTGTACACATGGGTACTTGTGAGTTGAACACATTGACCCAACATTTTCTTTTGTCTTAAATAACCAATCTATAAAGGAAAAAATTCAAATTCGATTCCTACGACGATTTCACTCGTGTGTACACAAACACATGTGTACACGGGACAACACTGATCCAAAAAATTAAAACATTTTTATTCCATAAAATTAAGAAAAAAATATTCATTTCATGACAGTAGCGTAGCCAGGACCTTTAGTATGTGTTAGGAGCCAAATCACCTTATGATTTTTTTCGATTTTGGGAAAAATTTTAACTAAAATTATAAGGGGGTACTGTTATGATTTTTTTAGTTTTTCAAGTCGAGTGTAAAGGGAACCACCTCTAATTTCACTCCTACGCTACTGTTTCATGATCTTATAGAATCGAACACCACTTTTTAACAATAGGTGTTCGTTTCGATATTGTTGCACGAACAGCTTCATCGAAAACCTAAAAAAGTGTTATTCAAAATCGGTTGTCCAAAAAATATTCTTACTTCAGATAAGCCTTCATGAGTTAGAGCACTACATTCCAAATATTTGATCGCCTTTATTCTTTTAGCACAATTTTGTCCCTGCATTTTTGTTATAGAATTTTTTCCATCGCTATCCAAAATTTTTATAACATTCGGATTCGGATTGCGCCGTAAATCCATTTTAGTTCCTGAAAATTTTTAAAATAAAAATATAAAAAAATATATTACCAACGAGTAAAATCGATGTTGTTGGACAATATCTTCGAATTTCTGGCACCCATTTCCTAGTGATATTATGAAAAGACACAGGCTCAGAGATCGAAAAACAAAGGATAAAAATATCGGTGTTGTGATAGCTTAGGGGACGAAGACGATCATAGTTCTCCTAATAATTTGAGGCTATGTTTAAAAAACGAAAGATTACTTGTCCAGCAGTATCGTATAATGCAAGATCTATTAACAAATTGTCTACATTTATTTGAGTTGAATAGTTATCGAATCTGAAAATTTGATACAAGAACATAGTTGCTACCGGACATTTTCAAAACAAAAAGAGCAGAGAAAAAAAACAAGTGGATTTATGTTTAAAAAAATCGAATGGCTTTTTCGGAAGAGGTTTCAAAACTGAATTGGTCGAAAAATAAGCATACGACGGGTGCGTTCCTAAGTTGAGCCGTGCGGTCAACCGTACGGCTCCCCGTCCCGTAGGTCACCCGTACGACCAGGGTTGGGATTTCCCTAAATAAATCCTATTTATCAAGATTTTCCCGGAAGAATTCTGGGGAAATCTTTTTCCCCTAAATTACTTGGTTTGAAAAGGCGTTTCTCCATTTTCAAGCCTCGTTAGTGCAGTGACAAAACAGCGGCTTTGTGGCCACAAGGTCGCGGGTTTGAATCCCGCTTGGAGCTAATTTGCTTCCAAATTGGCCATTTTGGCTCCAAGCGGGATTCGAACCTGTGACCTTGTGGCCATGAAGCCACTGCTTTGTGACTGCACCAACAAGTCTTGAAGATGGAGTAACGTCTTTTCAAATCAAGTAATTTTGGGGAAAAGATTTCTCCCGAATTCCCCGGATAAATCTGGGGGAAATTCAGATTTATCCAATTTTCCAGGGATCCGATAAATTCGGATAGTTCTATTTCCCAACCCTGCGTACGACCTGCACGGGGGTCGTACGGGTGGCCTACGGGGTCATGAGGAGCCGTACGGTTCACGGTTGATAGTGATCAGTATGGATCCGTACGATTCAACTTAGGAACACATCCGACAATTCTAATAATTGTAAGCCTATTTATGTAAAAAAAATAGCGATTTTCATAAAGGGGGGAGCCATTTGGGGGTCATTCTCCGGAAAAATTTTTTCTCGATTTTTGACCTATATAGGGGTAAAATCATGCGAAAAATCGATTGCGCGCATTCTCGAAGCGTGAAAATGCTTCCTTGACCCTGATTCAGGGAAAATATCGATTTTTTGGGAAAAATCGAACTTTCGGGGGTCCCAATTCAATTTTATTTTGCTCGAATAGGCTTTAAATCGACTTCAAAAACTGTTTCTAGGTCAGAGAAACACTTTCTGATCATTTTTGGAGTAAGTTTTGAAAGTTCGATTTTCGACCCCCAAAGGGAAACATCTGCTTGGTANTTGGGAAATGTAACATTGCCAATAATAAAGTGCAGTTCTCTGTGAGCTTGGTACCCCAAGGCAAAATTTTTTGGAACAATTTTTTTTCAAAATCGACGAAAATTTACATACAACCGTTCTTGGGCGGAATAACACAAATTTGAGAAAATTTTGACGAAAAAATTTTTCAGTTAACGGTATACCTTATCCCCCCTTAAATTAGCACAAAAAATTATCGTTTAAAATACAATTTTTTATATTCATTTAACCAATCGATGAAAAAGCATAGGAAATCTCAAAATTCCATTACCACGCCCCCTCAAAAAAATTTCCATTTTGTGGGGCGTGGTATCGGATTTTCGGGGAGGGGGCGTGGTATCGGATTATTACTGTATAAGCGTTTTGTTGACATGCGGTTTTTTGTATGTTGTAGTCTAACGTCTCTTCTATTTTTCATACTGGGATCGATGTAGAAATTCGACAAACTGGAAAAGTTATGAATTTTTTCGTAAAATCGGTGAAAAAATTTTTTTCCAAATGAAGTATTTTTATAAAAACTAGTGGAAAATAAACCTTATTGTATGGGTCCACTAACCGCATCAAAAAAGAATTTAGAATAAAAAAAAGTTTTGAATTTTTTAAGCATTAAAAATTATGCCCGAACATCGGAGGGTTAAAAAATTTTTAGTTTTAGCAAGATTTCTTGAATTTTGTATTGTTTATGTAAACGATGATAATCTTGTCCGAAAATTATAACAAGATTTTTTCTTATTTTTCTGTCGACTTTATTTTCAATTTTTTCTAAGTACTGTGAGCCGAGCGCCAACGTGCTCGGAGGCAGTGGTGTAGGGCAAGTGTTCCCTTGGAAAAATTTGGATGTTTATCCCCCTAATTTTGACCTTTTTTTGAAAACGTACCCCCGTAGTTGGGGGTCTGGCTGCACGCTAAACGTCTCGACCAGCTGGTCGAGACGCCAGGGCCCGAAAAGTTGGGTGCTAGCACCCGCCCCACAGCATTCAGCACCCATTGGTGGTGCTAGCATCCACCACCCATATTTTTGTAGATTATTTCTTGGCTTTTTTAAATTCATTTGAACACTATAATGTTTTTTACTCTATTTTATATTTTTAAAAGGTTAAAATTTTTCAGAATTTTATTTCCTGCTCACTTATTCTTTAAAAATCTACCAACATGTCGGTTTTGTTTGCTAATGCAGCCGCGAATCAACGGACCACTTCCGGACATTTATTAGAATTTAAGGTACTTTCGGCATTCTTTATTTTTTTTAAACTAATTTTACCCTGTTTCAGGCCGGACGTTCAGCACTGGAACAAGGATCCACGCCGGCGACTCGAAAAGTTGTGTCGGATAAAGCAAAGGGCACGATTTTTATCAAGCAATCCCAGGACCAGCTAATGCATTTTTGTTGGAAGAACCGAGAATCTGGGAATGTAGAAATTGTAAGTAATTGTGATTGCAATTTCTACAAAAAAAACAGCTAGAGAAAAACTATGAGCATGAAATTTTTATGCTCCGAAAATATTTTAAAAATTTTATATTTGGAGGGGGAGTTAAGGGACAAATTCAAAAATTTTAGAATTTTTAAATCTTCCCCCTCTATATA
>OZJO01003499.1:0-12498 GCA_900406225.1 Acrobeloides nanus | reverse complement strand
CCCCCAAAAAACCCCCGAAACCGACCTCAATAGCACAAAATTCAATTTTTCCCTACTATTTTAGGCCATAAAGAACAGTTTTAGCTAATTTTGGAAAAAATTCGTATCTTTCCAATCTGACAGTTCCCTTAAGGCCAAAGGCTTAAGGCCTAAAGCATAAGGCCTAAGGCATAAAGCCTAAGGCTTAAGGCCTAAAGCATAAGGCCTAAAGCATAAGGCTTAAGGCCTAAAGCATAATGCCTAAAGCATAAGGCTTAAGGTATAAGGCCTAAAGCATAAGGCCTAAGGCTTAAAGCCTAAGGCATAAGGCCTAAAAACGATTTTTTTATATATCAAAAAAAGCAAAAAGGTCGGAAAAAAGCAATTTGTTTTAAAAAAGCGAAAATGGCACCCCTGGATCAAACATGATCACGGACTTACCCCACCGTGATCATGATCAATTTTTTTCTTTAAAAAATTTTTAATTTAAAAATGGAAATTTTATTCGATTTTGGCAATTTTATCGATTTTGACCAATTTTTTTGATTGTTATCAATTTTTCGATTTTGGCAATTTTATCGACTTTGACTAATTTTTTCGATTTTGATCAATTTTTTTATTATAAATTATTAAAAAATTTTGGCCAAAAACAAGGGGGACCATTAGGAAAAATTTTCATCTTTTTCAATTTCATGGAGGGATTGCCACTCGCTACGCGCCTGATCACGTGATCAATGACCCCCTTCCCTTCCACCGTGATCATTTCAGCTACCTCAACCTGATCACGTGATATGTGAACGACCCATATAGATATTCTGGTTCTTCATTGGATGTTGAAGCACCTTTACAAATCATGAATGAATTCGGTGTGTGGTTTTTGTTAGGTCCGATGATCGAAAATGTTTTTATCAATACTTATGTAAATGGGTATGATGCAGCAAGTAAGTAAAGGGAGATAAAAACACTTATAGAAAAATAAACTGACAGAAAGTATTACCGCATTTGGCAAAAAAAGAATTGGCGATTATATATTCATATCCAAAGTTAGTATAGCATTTTGTAGCGATATTTTCTGAGCATTTTTAGCTTTAAAAACCCATTAAAAAATTTCTTGGCACTGCTTTTTTGTTTTAACTTATGGGAATATCAACAAAAAAATTTTGCCGCACGTCGTCATAAAAGATTTTCAAAGCGAAAATTTTTTGTATACGACTTTAGATCGAAAATCTGATTTTTTGTCATTTTTTCTGATTTTTTTCATTTAAATGGGTTTAAACTAGTGTTCGATCCCGAGTTCGGGATTGACCTCTTGGCCGGGACGGGATGGCTATGGAGGATTTTCGGGATCCGGGACGGGATTGATTCACTTGTTAAAAAATGCAAAAAAATTTCTACTAGACCCTACTTTGGGCCCCCTCTTTAAAGGGCCATGATACAATCATATGAAAAATGGTATATTCGAAAGATCATGAAAAATTGAGCATTTTTTGTTTTTACGGCATCATCTGAATCGTTTTCCCCATCGAGATAAATGCATTTGAAAATATGAATTTGTGTACATGTTTTCGTTGTAAATAATACTTTTTTGAATTTTTTGCTTTAAAATCTTGAAAAATAGCATCAATCGACAGACAATTTTATGCTGAACAACTTTGCCAGTTTAAGTTTGCGTAAAAAATTATTTTCTCCGATCAAAGATGCAAAATAAGTTTAAATTCATGCAGGCTTTTCGTTTCAGTATACAAAAATTCAAAAATTGAAACTTATTGTGCATTTTTGATCGGAGAAAATAATTTTTTACGCAAATTTAAATTAGCAAAGTTGTTCAGCATAAAATTCTCTGTCGATTGATGCTACTTTTTCACGATTTTTCCGCAAAAAATTCAAAAAGGTTTGTGTATTACAACGAAAACATGTACACAAATTCAAAATTTCAAACGCAATTTTCTCGAAAACTACGACGACTCAGAACATGCTGTAAAACAAAAAATGCTCCATTTTTCATGAACTTTCTGAATATCAACAAAAATGGCAACTTTTTTTCATTGGACTGGTCCTTTAAGTTTTCCCATTTTTCCTTGAAAATGTTTCATCTCTTTAACCTTTTCATGGAGAGAGAGAGATAAAAAAAGTACCGAATACGTAGTGCAATAGATAGAGAAGGCATCCGTCCGATCTGGCAAATTAACACTTAGAGGACGCAATTTTCTCGAAAATTTTCGGGACGGGATTTGAAAAAAAATTTACCTTGGTCGCCCCCTTCAGTTTTTTTCGAAAATTTTTGAGAAAAACAAAAAGGGGGACTAAGAGTTGCAAAAATGGATAAAAAATCTTTTTTAGATGTTTATGCTCGAGCATCTATGGCCTGTGATTATCTAAAAACCATTACAAATCATGAAGTTCAATGTATTGATTCTACTACATATTTTACGGTTCCTGTTAAAACAAGTACTAAGGCTCAAATAAGCTCTGCAGCGAGTCTTTCATCCACAATAGGATCAACATTAGAAATAACACAAATTTTATCCACAACAACGTCAAAACATAATCAAGAAAATAATACAAACACCAATCCTCAGATAAACACTATAACGGCCACGTTATCGACAAAAACAGCCCAAATTATATCTGTAACAGCATCGAAATATACTCAAGAAAATACGCATAAAATTTTATTTATCATTGTTGGCATTTCCAGTACAATATTAATCGTGCTCATCATAATTTTGATATATATTTATATGAAAAGAAGAATTCACATCACAGTTTCTGATGAAATGATAAGATTGGACGATCTTTAATCAAACAAAAAATATGCATTATTTAAGACACGTTATCTCTAAGAATCGNTTTGAAAATCTTAACCAACCGATCAAGACAGGGCCGTACCCAGGGGGGGGGGCTAAGCCGGCTCAAGCCCCCCACTCCGTTTCAGGAGTGTGGTTGAGCTCTAGAGGCATATCTCGCGAAAAAAATGTCGATATCTCATGATCCCTCTGTAGGATTAAAAATCCGTCTGAAAGTTTTGTAGAGTAGAGTCTGCTGAATCTATCTTTATATACAGTTTTTATAAAATGACGGGATTTATTTAATTTATGGCGGGAAGAATGTTTTGCAGCTCAACCACATTTTTTGCTATATTTTGAAAAGGGGTGCCCCTCCCTGAAATCCGAGAAATGAAAAATTTTTTCTAAGGGTCCCCCCTTATGTTTCCCCCCCCCAAAATTTTTGAAATTTTTTCTAAAAATCATAATGGTCCCCCATAACGATTTTTCATAAAAAATGATCAAAATTTCCTATTTTTTCCACTAAAAAGGTCCAAAGTTTTCCATTTTTTCTATAAATTGTAATTTTCTGAGCATTTTCAGCAAAAAACAAAAGTTTATCAAAAAAAATTTTTGCCTGCGGCGCTGGATTTTACTTTGACTAAAGTTTTTTACCAAAATTGACTAATTTGTTTCATTTTTCAACAAAAAAGCCCCAAGTTTGACATTTTTTAAACTAAAAGTTCTTCATTTTCTGAGCATTTTCAGCATATAAACAAGCATTTTTCAACAAAAAATTCGCCTGCAGCGTTGGTTTTTGCATGGACCCAAGAATTTCAACAAATTTCAACAAAATTGTCGTCGAAAATTTCTGAGCGTTTTCCACTTAAAAACAAGCATTTCTCAACAAAATTCGCCTGCGGCGCTGGTTATTGCATTGACTCAAGGGTTTTAACAAATTTTTTGTCGAAAATCGAATATTATGAGCGTTTTCCTCTTAAAAATGAGTATTTTTCAGCAAAAAATTTTCGCGCCTGTTGGCGCGAAAAAACAAGCGATTAAAGTGATTTTTGAAATTTTTTAAAAACTCGAAAAAATTGCCTTGGTCCCCCCTTATATTTTTGCCCAAATTTTAAGAAAAAAATATAAGGGGGGGCCAAGGTAAAATAATTTTTTTGAAAAGGTTCCCACTCCCATTCTTGGAGTTTGGCTACGCACTGTTTTCAGCTGAAAAAATGCCCTTTTCCAAGAAATTTTTCGCCTAAGGCGCTTTTTTATTCATGAATTTTTTCTCCAATAATAGTCAAAATTTAAGAGGCGATATCTTGAAAGCTCAAACATGGGAAGGGCACAGTGAAAAAGTTGTTGGAATTTTCTCGAATTTGACATATCCTACCGTTTTCGAGGTCGCTGAACACGAATCTGAAGTCCGTTTTTGAATCCGACTTTTAGCTTTCGAGATAGGTAGGCATGGTCCTGTAGGGTGTGTCGAAGCTTCAAAAAATCATAACTTTTTTTTTGCCAAGTTCAAACGTGATTATCTCTTTGGCACCGACCTGCGCTATGATCGGCCTATCACTGAAAAGCTGGAGATTTGGGCTACATTTTACAGGTTTCAGATCTTTGCAGTCGAATTTCTATAAAAAGTTATAGCTGAAAAAGTGAATTTTTGAACACCTTTTGACATCTTGAAAATCAGGAAAACGGTCATAGCTTCACAACCTTAAGGTTTTGACATATGGTCGTGATTATAAAAAATGAAGCTCAAATCCAGACGCATTCAACGACACCAAGATCATGTGATTTGGATTTAACATTAAAAAGTTATGATTTTTTGAAGCTTCGACACACCCTACAGGACCATGCCTACCGTATCTCAAAAGCTAAAAGTCGGATTCAAAAACGGACTTCAGATTCGTGTTCAGCGATCTCGAAAACGGTAGGATATGTCAAATTCGAGAAAATTCCAACAACTTTTTCACTGTGTCCTTCATATATGGGAGCAAGCGTGAAAAGTCGAGATATTGTCTCTTAAGTTTTTCAAACAAAAATCGCTATTTTTTTGAGCATTTTCAGCTGAAAAACAGCCTTTTCCAAAAAATTTTTCGCCTGCGGCGCTGTTTTTTTGTTGCTTAAATGAATGTTTTCATCAAAAAAATTTTGAGGCGTGGAGCGAGTCGATCAAAAAAAAGGTCGCCAACTCTAATTTTTTTAAAATTTGGAAAAAATCCAAGGGGAGGACCCTTATGATTTTTTGAAATTTTTCAAGCCAACCCCCTCCCCGAAACCAAATCCTGGATACGGCCCTGGATCAAGGCTTAAGTGCCGACAAAATCTCCTTTATGGCCAACCGATCAAGGACTCCAAATTTTGGGGGGTATTTGTTAACGTCTGATGGAGATCTAGCCAGAAAATCCGTAGTGGCAAAGAAGAAAAGTTTTTTGGATAGGCCCAGGCAGGAGCTAAAAATGTTGCAGAAAATTGCCCGCTTAAAATTTTCTGGGGTGACATGGCTAAAACTTCGATTTTTGACCTATGAAAAATCCTGGATTTTTTGCTTGTTTTAAATTTTCTTAAAGGTGTCAGATAATATTTTTTTAATTCGTGTTTCAAGGAATCAAATGAGATCAAGATCATCAAATTTGGATTTAACTTCGCTGAGTTATGTGCATTAGAAAAAAGGGGAAAATTTTGACAAAAATTCAAAAATTTGATAACTTGTAGATCGGAGGCGCTTGAATTTCGCGTCAAAAGTCTTTAATTTTGCCATTTAATGCCTAGTATGCATTAAAAAATTTTTTGAAACAAAAAATTTTGAAACACTTTTTTTGGATCCCCTTTATAATGGCCAAAAGTCGAGTCTTACAGATAGGATGTCTTAAATGGTATTCAGATTCGTATTTAATTCATAAATTATAAACTAAATTTAATTATTATAATTTGTTCTTATACAAATAAAAGTTGTTTAAACATCAACAATGGTGGTTGAACATACTCGTCCAGTAAATTAGTATTGATGTGTCTTCAGGATTTATTTTTGACTGGTTTACATGGCGAGTGAAAGTTTACCAGGCGAGTAAAATTAACATGCGAATAAAGTGGTCTAAATGACCAAAATCGAGTTTTTGTAAGGATTTATGACACTAGAACAACAAATTATACACTTTAAAGGGGAAATGTGTGTGTGACCAAAAATCGATTTTTCAAAAAGTTCTCCAAATTGGCTGATTTTTTGCACTCGGAGTTTTTTCAACATGGGGAACAAGAATACGAAGGTCCTAAATCTTGAAAATATCATTTAAGGTCGATGGGACCGCCCCCTTCCGTCGGGCGCGGGTCCAAAAAAAGTCATAGAGCAGTCACTCGGGACGCGAGGCCGAGCACCGTAGGAAGTCACTTGGAACGTGAGACCGAAGACCGAGCGCCACAGGCAATCACTCGGAACTCGAGGCCAAGGCCGAGCGCCGCAGGTACTCACTCGAAACACGAGGCCAAGGCTGAAAACAACAGGAAATTACTAGGGAGGACGAGCGCCGCAATAACTCGGGGCGCGAGGGAAAAGGGAGTACGCTGATCAAATAGCGCCGGAGGCGCGTCAGCCTAGGAACTATATATTATTCATTCAAGAATGTAGTATAATAGTGGCGGCCGAGAGGGGGCCCAAATAAAAAATTATGGGAGAGGGGGAGGAAGGTGTGATCTTTTGCTGCTCCGGAAATCATAAGGAGATATCCTTAAGTTTTTTTTTACTTTCTGGTAAAAAAAGGGGCCCGGTCCCCTCGACTCTACCCTATGGCGACGTTACTAAATGATGGTAAAAATTACATTAAAATGGACAAAAATCACATATACACATAGCCACTCAGGATCAGAAAATTTCCAAGGACTGGATGGGTGTGTCATCCAAGAAGTAAAAAATTTCGAATTTTTCCACAGGATAGGTGGTTTTATACATTAAAAATCTTTTTTTGTCGTTGAAAAAATCTGGCTAAAAACATGGAATTTTAGTGTTTTGTATAAAAAACTATTTTTTTAAACTAAAAATCGATATTTTATGAAAAAATTTCCTAATTAGTATGGGTGGGTGGAATTCCGGAAGGTGGCTATGTGCGATTAGTAAAAGAAAATTATAGGCCGTGAAATTTTTGATGCTACATGAGATATCAGAGGCTAAAATTTCAGATGATAATTTTTCAAGAGATCGGGAACAACAGTAACTATGTATTTACGGCTTATTTTTAACTTTCAGCACTCTAAAAAAAGTGTAACTGACGAGTGCAGTCGAACATTTAAATAAAGCAGATGAAAATTTTTGTTTTTTTATGTCATCACCCACAAAAATAGTATTACTTAAATTGAACTCATAAAAAACCTTTTTTCATGAGTTATGATGTGTTCTTGTAGGTTAATGTAATTCTAAAATGATCGGTTCGCTGAATGTTCCATAACAAAACAAAGAAGTTCGGAGAAAAAATTTCATGGTCCACTGCAAAAATCTCATTCTTTCTTTTTAAGGACACTCGGAACGACTTTTTAAATCGATTCGAATCTTCTTCGATCGTCAATGAGCTATTTTTGAGACGAAGATGCGCACGTTGTGGTCGCTTCTTATTTTTATTTCTATATCCATGCTTTGTGTTACCCAAGAAATGTGGGGTTATAATCCTTGGGATGTTTATCTATGGGATGCATGGCGTAATTTTGGTTGGATGCCACCCCATAGTAAGACTTTGAAACCTTTTTTATATATATTTTTCTTTCAGGACATCACCATCATCACTACAAACATAGGCATGGTCATAGATATTCCAATCATAAAATGTCTTCGAGTTGCAGTGGAGAAAGTCATGAACGTCACAAACTAGATAAATACTCAGATAACCGATATTCAGGAAGTTTGGGACATTCAGACAAGTCCTCTCAAAATAATGGACCTAATATAGGAACGGGCGTTGGACCAATACCAAGAAACTTTGGAAATCCTTCAATATTTTCAGAAAATGGAAACATGAACATTCCTCTAACATCTCCAACAATACCTCCACCACCAAATAATTTGCATAGACCTCAAGGACTACCAAAAAGTGGAGTGGGTCCAGACGGAGATGGTTCTTTTCCTCCTATAGAATTAGGTGATAAACCAAGAGGGCCTCCGGCGCCAATCGCTTGATCTATCATACGAATTGAACATTCTGTGCTAATATGTAAATTTTAACACTGAAATAAAATTGTATGACAAAGACACTTGTTATAGGCAATTATAATAATACAAATGGACTGTTACGTGATGTTGGGACTCAAAAGTATTGTCTATTAGCTACATCATCGAACAAGGCAGCTAGTGGATTAGCGAGAGCAAGACTGAAATGCCTTTGGCCGTTCGACCTAGACTAGGGATGTTACATGCCAAAATAGAAAAAGTGGCAAACCATGCCAAAACGTAGCATTTGTTTTGGTTGAAAATCGAAATTTTGCTCAAAATTGAATTTTTTTTGCTCAAAAATCGAATTTTGGTTGAAAAATTGAATTTTTTGTGTAAAAAATCGAGTTTTTGATCAAAAATCAAATTTTTTCTCAAAAATCAAATTTTTGGCTCAAAATTTATTGAAATTATCGGCCCGAATTTGATCTTCTCTTTAAAAAACGTCCAACAACGGGACAAAAAAGTCCAAAAACGTGGCAAATGCCACGTTTTCGTAGCAATGTAACATCCCTAACCTAGACAGGTGTTTGTTAGGCTCTCGTGCGTTCACTGCTGCAATATTACAACCATAGGTCGGCAAGCTGGGGGGAGGGGATCCCCGATGAGGTGGTCCTCCACAAAAAACGACCTTTTTTTAGCTTGAGATAGTCTTCTGACACCCAATTTTTATGGACCATACTGTTCGGCGGGGCCTATGAGGTAGTTCCCCCTTCAATTTTGGGTCCATGAGGTGGTCCCCCCTTCAATTTTGGGTCCATGAGTGAGTGAGTCAGGGGGGAGGCTCCCCCCCCTTGTCGACCTATGATTACAACACATAACAATGCTATTATCCCGGGCCACACACAAACTATCTTGATAAAGACTCTTGTTATAGGCAATCATTTGCTAAGCGAATATTTCGATCGTTTCATAAATTCTGGTTTAAAATATTTCGAGTGCTTCATAGATTTGAGTTGCGGAGATGCAAAAAAACGAACGTTGGTTCTTCTTTTGATTGTTTTAGAAGTTATTTCTTTGTTATTTTAACTACGAAAACTTTTTTCATACGACGATTTTAGCTAAGAAATATAGTTTAACCTCACTAGAAGAGAAATGCGTCAAGTTTATGAACACGATTAACAAAGTTTATGTGCTTAACCGACTTAATGATGTCAGTCAAATAGCAGAAAGAAATACATCATAACAATATCTAGGGTAATATTTAAAAAATTTAAAGAAAAAACGTCAAATCTAGGTTTATTATCGACTTTTTGGCTACGACTATGGTCGCAACACAACATCTCTCCTTATTGAAAGAACCGGGAGACCGAGCGCCTTCGGCACTCAATGGATTGCGCGAAATTTTTTTTACGTTGTTCGATAATTTTTTTCGAACAACTTTTTTTAAAAATTTTTTCGATTTTTTCAAATTTTTTAAATTTTTTTATTTTTTCTATTTTTTCGAATTGTTCATTTTTTTCAATTTCTATCAAATTTTTCGTTTTTTTTAAAGAACATTTATTAAAAAAGCAAAAATATTTCAGTGGGAACGAGGATCGAATCTGCACCTTTCCGTTTGCAAAACTAACCAGTTACCAACTGCGCCATGAAGGCAGCAGGTATGGTACTCCGATCACTCACAAGATTACAACAGCTAGACACTGTTTCCGTTGTGTGTATGGCTTCTAGGGTTGCCAGATACAAGTATCTCATGCGCATCGGAAGGACATATCTGACGGACATGGCATGAGTTGATCTGGAGAACTGTCGACTACGCAGTTTCCCTTTAAATGGTCCCAATTATCTTCTAGAGGCAAATTTTTTTAATTGAATTGCCAAGACTCTCAAAGTGAACTTCGTGTCAACTTTATTACAAAGGAGTTCAAAGTTTGTAGATTGTTTCTTGTGAAATTAGCACACAAAAATATAGTGCATAAAATGTAAAATTATACCTATTAAACACATAAAGCTTATTTTATTTGAATCACTCCTCTTTAAATGAGACTCAGACAAATTACATATTATATAAAGCGTGAAAAGAAATATAAAGTCGGCAATATAGAAAGTCAATCATAATATCTCTTCTTGGAACGTTTTTGTCTACTTGTCATGCTTCCTTTTAAGTTTTAAATATATATGTTACCGTTTTATCTGAAAATTGATGCCTAAGCGCATGAAAAAGATGCCTAACCCAAGAAACCAACCTGCCTAAGTGCCTCAGCCTTAGTCTAAGCCATACATGACCAAGGAGAGGGGGGGGGACAAGCTACCTCGAGGCTATATGGACAAAAAAAAGGTTGGCACCATTTACATTATTTAAACAAATGTTATATAGCTTTAATGTTTTGGGTTATATCCCGAGGCTCGGCTATATAGCCTTGAGACTTGGAATCAAAGTCTCAATTCAGCCGGTTTTGTCGCTCCGAGGCTATATGAATCTTTAACTTTTGGCTCAATGCTAGCTACATGAGGGGGGCAGTCCCTCCCCCATTGGAAATATATGGTCTAAGCCTTAGACCTAGAACTAAGCGCATGAAATCGACGCCAAAGTAGGTATCTATTTTATGCACTTATGTTTAGGTCTAAGGCTTAGGCTCAGGCACTTGGGCAGGTGGGTTTCTTGGGCTTAGGCATCATTTTCATGTGCTTATTCGTCGATTTTCCGATAAAACGGTAACATATATTCATATTTTTGCGTATAGACTCATCGCAATTTAATTTTCGAAAACTAAATTTATCAAGCTTGCTTATTTGTAATATGAACCTAAATCTAATAAAGGATAATTGAACAAAAAGGATAATTGAACGCTTCGAATTTCGAAACAAAAAGTTTAGTTGGTGCTCAAAATGTTAGAAGATATTGATTTGGTGCTTATTCATAAGATAGATACTAATATTTCATCCATAATCGGGATGATTTCATGTTGTTTTTTAATGTATTTAATTTCTACAAAAACGGTTAATGAAATGAAATCCTATAGCCAGATTTTAATGCAAGGATGTGTGATAGATTTACTCTTATCTATAACAACATTTCTCGCAGCGCCGGTAAGATATATTGCTTAAGATACGATATCTCGAAAGTTCGAACGTAGTGTTAAACGGCTCGAGCGCCATTTAATTTGACTTTATTTAGTGAGATTAACGCATGGGAAAGTTTTTAAAAGACATTTCAAGTCAATCCGAGGAATCCCATCAGAGAAAACCTTGTCCGAAGCTCAATACCATCGATTTTACGTTGATTTTTTGAATTTTCTAACTTGTTTAAAATACACTAGATAATTTTTTTAGGCCAAAATTTCTATCTGGCCGATGTATTCCAATATGGAGAACATTTCTAGCGTAGTTTCGAAAAAATCCGAGAAACTTCGTTTTTTTGAGCCTTTTTACATGGTGGCCGTAGTGAGAGGGGTCGAAAAAAATTTTTTCTAGAATTTTTTCGAAACTACGCTAGAAATGTTCTCCATATTGAAGTACATCGGCCAGATAGAAATTTTGACCTAAAAAAATTATCTAGGGTATTTTAAACAAGTTAGAAAATTCAAAAAATCAACGTAAAATCGATGGTATTGAGCTTCGGACAAGGTTTTCTCTGATGGGATTCCTCGGATTGACTTGAAATGGTTTTTAAAAACTTTCCCATGCGTTAATCTTACTAAATAAAGTCAAATTAAATGGCGCTCGAGCTTTTTCAACTACGGCCACTTAGGCTCGAACCTTCAAGATATCGTCTCTTAATTCTTTGCGTCTATCTATTTCTACTTTTGCAACGCATCCCTGCGTGGTCGTGTTGGCGGGAAAATTCTCGCGAGGGATCACTAAATCGAGAGTTNTAAAGTCAAATTAAATGGCGCTCGAGCTTTTTCAACTACGGCCACTTAGGCTCGAACCTTCAAGATATCGTCTCTTAAATATTAAACGCGCTATATGTGTCTGTTTGTGCTATCTCCGTCACCTTAAAAGGGGGGTACGATTTGAAGTCACTTCGTGAAAAGTGGAGTCCAAAATAGGGAAGGGTAGAAAATTAAAAAAATTTTTTTAACAAGTGACCCCTTAGGGGTAATTTTATGCGGGGAATCGATTGCGCGCACTCCCGAGCCTTAAAAATTCTTCCTTGACCCTGATTCAGGGAAGGAATCGGTGTATTGAAGCGAAAATCAAACATTTTCGGATTTTTATGAGAAAACCGTCAATTCTTAGTATTTTCTATGCGAGAAATCGATTGTGCGCACTCTCGAACCTTGAAAACGCTTTCTTGACCCTGATTCAGGGAAGGGATTGGTATTTTTAAGCGTAAATCTGAAATTGCGATTTTTTAGTTTTTTCTCTGAATCAGGGAGCATTTTCACGGTACGGGAGTGAGCGCAATCGATTCCCCGCCTAGAAAAATCTAAGAATCGACGGTTTTCTCATAAAAATCCGAAAATATGTAAAAAAAATTTTTTACAAATAGGCGCTCGGAAGACTCTGAAGTACTAGGAAGCAATCGGAGAAGGGCGGATGACTTAGTGCTCGGATCGGAAAATCTCCTCTCCCCTCCGAGCGCGATAGCGCTCGGTCCCCCAGTTTATA
>OZJO01003497.1:0-26981 GCA_900406225.1 Acrobeloides nanus | reverse complement strand
TCCCCACCTAGAAAAACCTAAGAATCGACGGTTTTCTCATAAAAATTCGAAAATGTTTGATTTTCGCTTCAATACACTGATTCCTTCCCTGAATCAAGGTCAAGGAAGCGTTTTCACGATTCGGGAGTGCGCGCAATCGATTCCCCACCTAGAAAAACCTAAGAATCGACGGTTTTCTCATAAAAATTCGAAAATGTTTGATTTTCGCTTCAATACACCGATTCCTTCCCTGAATCAAGGTCAAGGAAGCGTTCCCACAATTTTGGTGTGCGCACACTCGAACAGAAGATCTATATGAAGATCAAGATGTTATTTACGATTCATTAGACGAGATTTTAAACTTTAGTGATCACATGTGTAGAAACACCCTCGAAATTTCGGGGGGGGGGTCGCCCGCAAACCGCATGCCAAAATGAGTTTCGACGCAAATTTTGCGAAAAAGGCCCATAAATACAACTTCTTTTACTCTCCGGGTGTGAAGCGCTCGGTTCTCCGTTTCTAAATATGATAACCCAGGTACCCTGTCGAGCTCTGAAAATATACATTTTATTTTTTTAAATATTATTTTCACATTAAAAAAAATTTGAAACTTATTTCAACATAATATATTGTAAAAATTTTGGAGGCGGTGGAAGAGGTGTGTGTATCCATTTCTTTTGAGCATGATTTAAATCATGTAAAATAAGCATTTGTTTTTTACATTTGCCAAAATAAAAGTAGGTTTCAACCAAGGCAATGACTTCCATGTACCTCTGGGCTCCTTTAGCGTCGCCATACTGGGATTGCATGTACCGTAGCATAGTCTGGGCATACTTTTCATGTTGTTTTTCTAATAATTTTCTAGCATGCTCTGACAAATTTAGGATCGCTGAATAACAATAAACTACAGCTTTTAAAAGAACACATTCTGTGAGGTTTAAACCGATTCGACGAAGGGGTTCGATACAGCGACAAAGAATTTCGGTGTCGAGTTTTCTAACTGGCCTAAAAAGATAAGCGTTATAAGTAAGAGAGCTAAAATTTGGGAAGCCAAAGCTTCGGCCACTCAAAAGGGAAAAAAATTAATTTTTCTTAAAGGGAGCCCAGAAAATACATTCTCTGACAAAAATTTTTTTCTCGATATGACCTATATAGGAGTAATTTGATGCGAGGAATCGATTGTGCGCACTCCCGGAGCACGAAAACGCCTCCTTCACCTTGTTTTCATGAAAATATCGATTTGGAGGGGGATGGGTTCCAAATTTCTGACAATCTGGTGAACAAAAATTGTTGAAAAATCGACATTTTCACGAAAACAAGATGTTGGAGGCGTTTTCTCGCTTCGTGAGTGCGCACAATCGATTCCTCGTATCAAATTACCCCTATATAGGCCATATAGAAAAAATTTTTTTGTCGGAAAATGACCTATTATCTGGACCCCCATTAAGAAGTTTTCATTTTTCTTTTAAAAAAATTTCGGATTTAAGAGATAGGGACCCATGGATAAGACGGGCTTGATAAATATCCAGATGCCATACTTTCTTCTTTTAAATGGGAGGTTTTTCAGCAAGATCATGGGTATAATACCAGTTGGATGCACAATAGTATCAGACTTCTTTTCGTAAGAAGAATAGCTGTCCAAGATAACTGAATTGACTATACTAACTTGCTCTAGTAGAATAATCTAAATTTTCAGAATAAAACTCTTCATAAAATCGAAAATAAACCTTTTTATCCTGCCTCCTCTCTCTCTCTTCCTATTCATTTTCAGGAGGGATGAGGGGTATGCAGCCCACAACAGAAGTTACTCCCAAATTACTGGGGCTTTTTGCGTATACCCAACACTCCGGGGCCAGGGGATACCACATGCTCAAAGCTTCTGAAATCAAACTTAGACGCTCCGGATCCAACGTTGCTTAACTTGCAAGATCGGACGGTCCGGCCGCGTACCAAGAGAACTATACTTCCTCGAGAGAACTATACCTTATCGCGATCATCTAATTTCTGGTATACAGGTAATGTTTTTGCAGCTTCTATGCACAATATTATATCAATTGCTGCCCAACTTCTATGTGCTGGATCAAAATCTGGATGTGGGGGAGGAGGGAATTCGCCAGGCTTGCATTTTAATCTTGCATATTTTATATCTTCAATAATCTTTCCAGTGTCTATGGGCCAGTTGGCAGGTTTCTAAACAATTTAGATAAGATTATCGACAAAAAATTTGCCTCATATTTATCTGCTTGTGCTAAAGCACTGGGATATTTGAGTATCTCGCTAAGATGATTATACATGTGGGTAGGATTATACGTAGATTCTCTTAATCTTTGAATTTTCCATTCTAGGTAAAGCAAAGAATCGATTTCTTGACAATAAGTTGATTGCACAAACTTTAGGGTTGTCTAAAAAGTTTACGAATGTCATAATTTCTTAAGAAAATTTCGGATTTCTCAGCTACTTAGGACTTTGAAGCTTTTATTGTTAAACCTACTTTAGGCACTATTTCTTGCGACTGTTCTCTCAAGAGCTCTCGTTTCCTTTTCGCTAATTCTACTGAAATTTGTTGGACATCAACGGATTCGGGGAATTGGATAGCCTTCAAGTTCATCCCCGATAAAACACATTGGTCAAACCGACAAGCTCGGCAATGAACGCCTAAAAAGGTCAAGTACACAAAAGTGAGAGTGTTGAGTATTTACCTTCTTTGAGATTACAATCGCCGTTTCTCTTGCACTTGTAAGTTTTGTTAAGAGTAATCGATCTTCTAAAGAAGGTCTTACAGCCGTTGCAACTGGGCACATCTAAACTTCTGGAGCTACTTCGGCTGAGGAGACCCGATCAACATGGTTGCAAAACTTATGTTAAAAATTTTGTTCGAAAATGCGCTTCCTATGAATAATTTTACATGAGAAATACGATTCTGATGCTATTTTCACTCCAAATGCTTCAGAAATTGTGAAAAAAATAGACAGATTTATCAAAAAAACAACTCAAAAACAGAACAATTCAAATATCGACTGGATATTGAGCAGTCATTTCGTCTCAGAAATTGAAGAATACTTCCTTCTTTGCTCCGAATCCCTCTTCCAGTCGAATTCAGCAAGGTGGCTTCCGATTTGGCGATCATCCATTCTTCATAACCATTTAGTTCGATGACATAACCATTTGAGTTCGATCAGATTAAACTCTTTCCAGCATAGCATGATCACCATAAGGGCATTTCTTAGCTCTATGAAGCAAACCAATATTCTTTAACCATTCCTCAAACTCGTCGTCAGGTAATCTCAACTTTTTATAAAGCTCTTTTAGACCAAATCCATTCTCGGATTGCTCGAGGATTCACCATTTTAGCTATATATAACTAAAACACAAAAGTTGATCAAAACCTCATCTTCAAAAAACACTCATTTTCACAATCTCTAAAACATAACATCAGAATCGTGTTTCTCATGTAAAATTACCCCTAGAAAATGCATTTTCAGACAAAATTTTTAAATTTTTAACATAAGTTTTGAGACCATGTCGACTGGGTCTCCCCAGCCAAAATAGCTCTAAACTTCTTTTTGCTAGCGAAAGAATGACAGAATAAAATGGTAAAAAATAATAATAAATTTTCCACAATTTTAAAATTGGCATTTTTTGCCAAAATTTTAAAATGGTAGATGTTTAACCCACCATAATGACAACATCTTGTTCCTTCACCGCAAATCATGCAATATTTAGGCTTTCCAGCATTTGGATTAAAAGTCGTAGTGGACGACGAACAGCCTTCTTGAAATTCATTTAGATCAGGAAGTACTGCTTTGCTCGGAAAACTTGAAGATTCCTCCGATGATTCTTGATTTAAATTATTCATTCCCAACTCAAAATTTTGAAAAACATCAACATTCGCAGCCGGTAATGTATTCCATAGCAATGCTAGATTTACTTGAATTGTTGCATGGCGGTTGGTACAATCCCTAAAAAGTCAAGGTCAACAACTAACAATATAACATACCATAGGTGCACAAGTAGGGGGGGGGGCACGGCATGTTGAAAAGTGGTTGACAGAGAAATCGAAAAAAACGAATTGTAGATTAGTAGATTATGACCCCAGGAANAAAAATAGACAGTAACTCTTCAAACTGCTTTTTTAAAAGTTGTTCCTGGGGTCATAATCTACTAATCTACAATTCGTTTTTTTCGATTTCTCTGTCAACTCATTTTTTCTATATGTTCAACATGCCGTGGGGGGGGGACAATTTCGACACTATTACTTGTTTCGCGTTTATTTTCACGCTTACTTTTTTCACTTTTCCGCAAATTATAAACTATTACTTTAAAAAAATTGCGTGAAAAAACGTGAACAAAGTAAAAGTAAAAAAGTAACGTGAAAAAAGTAAGCGTGAAAAACCAAAAACGTGAAAAAAGTAAGTGTGAAAACCAAAAACGTGAAAAAAGTAATAGTACCACAATTTCCCTCAAGTACGACATGTTTTTGACCTTTTTTGGTCGCCAAACGTAAAGATGTCGTATTTTTGGTAAAAAAACATGTTCTCTCGGGCCAAAGTACGACATGTTTTTCGCATTTTTGCCTCCAATACGACGACATAGGGGGGGGGACAGTCCCCTCCCTTGTGCACCTATGTAACATACCAATTTTTAAGTTCATATTCTTTCTCTAGCACAGCTGTGAGCTCTTCCCATTCTTTATCGAATTTCTCTAGAGAAAGCATAAATATTTTTCAACAAAAAGATGGATTAAAAATAATAATCAAACCGTAAAAATTTATTGTTAAAACACAATAAAAATGGGGCAGTATAAAATTAAAGACCGGAAAGATCCCGATCAAAATGGGCACACATCCTCGTCACACTTTTTTGTGTAAGTGTGTGTGCAATGTCGTACCTAACAATCAATTATTGCCTGGTAAATAAACCAACATGCGTACGGACGCCAATGGGTTCATTGCACAAAACAGCAGTGAGCGATCAACAAAAGAGCACCGTGAAGAAACCAAGATGAGAAAAACGAAACAAAATGAAAATCAATTTTGGACCAAAAAGCTATTCAAATAATAGAAGGATGCGTGTTTTAAATTTTATTATGAAGCCTAAAGAGAGATGTCTAGGGGTTATGGACTATATATATATATGGATATTTAAAAAAAGGGAACATAAATTTGATATGTTCGAATAATAAAATTATACTGTTTCCCCTAACAACGTGTACTAGGCTAAAGATTATTATCTTAAAAATATCCATTTACCTGTGGGGTCAAAATCGTCTACCTGTGAGAAGTTGCATGAGAGAGGAAGCTGGACCAGGTACCCAAGAAATGTATAAGTTTTTGACCACCAAAATAAAGTTATGAAGGGTCATGGTTCTTGCATAAAAGTTAGATCTCAGTCTACGTTAGCTTTCATAAAAAGACCCTGTGTCAAAAGGACTTACCTGTAAAAAGTTATAGTCTCGACAAGCTGGACCACTCAACTATAGGCCATTTTGGGGTATCACCTATGCCGCTATGACATTTAGAGTGGACTTCAGATTGAAACCAAATCTGGGCTAAAATGTTGCGGAGGTTAAAACAAACCACTATTCGTACATTAAAACCATAAGCTTCTTTAAAATTCGAATAGTGAGAAACAAAGAGTTTAAAACACGATCTTTACCACTCATAGGCGTAGCCAAGGTGGCTAGGGGGCTATAGCCCCCTGTCGCCAAAAGTTTTAAGAAAAAATAAAAAACAAAGGTAGCTTATGATTTTTTCAACATTTTTGGTCATTTTACTCGATTAGCCCCCCCCCCTCTGTCAGAAAATCCTGACTACGCCTATATTACCACAGATCAAATCTATGACCTTTGACGGACTGCTATAAGATATGCGTGACTTTCTTTTTGACAAATTTTACGGAGCTAAAAAGTCTTGCTATACTCAAAATCTAAATATAAGGAGGCACTTGATGGATCTGGGTCGGGAACTAACTTCCCGATTTTATTGCCTAGAAAAATTCACGGATTCCGAAAACACCAAACTTTTGAGCTGGGACTATAGAAACCCTCCATCAACTATAACCCTAATACCTCATCACCCACAAATTATACGTCAATTAGCCTAACGTTGCCTTTATGATTTCTTTTCTTGAGATCAAAGTTTCGAATTGCAAAAATAACTCTCTAGCAGGTGTTATCGTTTGCTATAGCTTTCGCTACATTTATAAACAAGTTTCGATTTGCAACTCTTTCATCGAAAGCGACATGGTCGTGTATGTAGTCGTCAACTATTCTTTAGATGTATTTCACACCCAAACTGTAACAAATATATATGGCATCTTTATGGATGCGACACTTTTACTTAACACCTTATCTTTGCCAATAATGGCATATGTTATAATTACACAGTCGTCGAAAATGGGACCATATAAATGGTAGGATTGAGCCAGGCTCTGAAAATGGGGCCGCGGGGCCGAGCTTTTCTCTAAAAGGTTAAAAGCTAAAAGCCTAATTTTTTTTCTAAAATGTTGATGGAGCCTCAATCTAATAAACCCACATCAAGGCTCCAGGGCTTCATTTGAAAATTTTGTCTAAAAGCGTTGGGGGCCCAAAATGGGCACCTTTTCAAAAAATGCATGATTTTTGGGCTCCCAACGATTCTAGAAAAAATTTTCAAATGAAGCTCTGAGACCTTGATGTAGATTTATTAGATTGAGGTCCCATCAACATTTTAGAAAAGAAATTAGGCTTTTAACCTCTTAGAGAAAAGCTGGGCCCAGCGGCCCCATTTTCGAAGCCTGAAACGGACTTGGGTTGGGCTAGTTTTTTCTCAAGTTTTTTTACTTTTTAAGGTTTCTACTAAATGGTTTGATCTGGGACTATTTCTTAGATTTAATTATTAGCTTATGGCAACCAGTTTTCTTATTCCCATTTTATATGGCTTATGTCAACGGCTTACTAAAATACGTTATAACTCAACGAGGGTGTTATAGCTTGTTGGCAATTGGCATAATAACTTTCATAAATATGGGCCTAAATCAAGCATTCTCTTTTCTTTATAGATTAGCCACTATTTCACCATTTAAACTTCTTCACTTTTTTGAGGTAATACGAAACAATTGGTGCGCTATTCCTAAATTTAAGGTTCCCTATCGAAATCCATAAAATCAAAATTCATAACTCAAAATCCATAATAATCAAAATCCATAAATCACGTCTCTGCTATCGTTTCTTCTAGCGCCTCGACCACCACCTCTTCTAGAGCCTCGGCTAACGCTTCTTCTAGCATCTCTGGTATTGCCTCTTTTGGCGCCTCTGCTAGCGCTTTTTCTATCGCCTCTGATAGCGTCTCTGCTAGCACTTCTAGCGCCTCTTCTAGCGTCTTTGCTAGCGTCTATTCTAGCTTCTCTGCTAGCACTTCTTCTATCGTCTCTGCTAGCGCCTCTTCTGGCGCCTCTGCTAGCGCTTCTTCTAGCGTCTCAGCTAGTGCCTCTTCTAGCATCTCTTCTAGCGTCTCAGCTAGCGCCTCTTCTGGCGCCTCTGCTAGCGCGTTTTCTATTGCCTCTGCTAGCGCTTCTTCTAGCGCCTCGGTTCGATAAAATTTGAACTGATCAGATTTTTCCGGGAAGACGCTAGAGGAGGAGCTAGCAGAGGTGCTAGAAGAGGACTAGTTGAGGCGCGAAACGAGGCGCAAGAAGAGACGTGATTTATGGATTTTGATTTTTATGGATTTTGATAGAGAACCAAATTTAGACACCTCGCCTCATTTTTCCCACTATGGCACTCGTTCACATTCTCTGCTACATTTTATTTGTCCTGCCGTTAATCTTTTTACGATCGATCTCGTTGGAAGATTGGGCTAGAGCTATAGAAGCAGAGGCACCGGTTTTAATTCAATTTTTGGATTATCCAGGAATTTTTGGTTCTCCATATCATGTCTCGATAACAGTGATTATGAGAGTGATGGCCGGTGTTCTCATAGGAGGGTCAATATTTTTAACTTGTTGCTGCCTATTTTTCTATTATAAGCTTCAAAAATGGAAACCCAAAGTTTCTATAAGCACGTATAAGATGCAGAAAATGTTGTTTGCTGCGTTAGTTTCACAGGTAAACTATAAGATTGTCACGATTTACAGGGAGTGTCGATTGCGGCCCTATTTCCGAAAAAAATTTTCTACCAAAATTTTTGCAGGAACGACTCCTCTAGGGATAATTTTATGCGAGAAATCGATTGCGCGCATTTCTGTGTTTGAAAACGTTTCCCTGATTCAGAGAAGTGATAGGTGTATTAAAGCAAAAACGTAAATTATTAAATTTTAGCTGGAAAACCGGCTGTCTACGGATAATTTTATGCGGGAAATCGATTGCACGCATTCTCTGAGCGTGAAAAAAACGCTTTCCTGATCCTGATTCATGGAAGGGATGGGTGCAAAGAACGTGTTTGAATAAAGTTTTTCGGGTGAGGGTTTTAGAAGCGTGTTCTCGCTTTGGAAATGCGCGCAAACGATTCCCCGCATAAAATTACCCTTAGACAACCGGTTTTCCAGCTAAAATTTAATAATTTACATTTTCGCTTCAATACACCCATCCGCTAGAAAACGTTTCTAAAATCCTCATCCGAAAAACTTTATTCAAACACGTCTTTTGCACCCATCCCTTCCCTTAATCAGGATCAGGGAAGCGTTTTTACGCTTCGGGAATGCGCGCAATCGATTTCTCGCACAAAATTATCTCTAAGAGGGTCTTTCCTGCAAAAATTTTGGTAAAAAATTTTTTTCGGAGATAGGGCCGCAATCGACACTCCCCCCACTTTAAAGATTTTTTTTAATTTTTAGACCATGAATATTGTCATTTTTTTAATTATACCAATTTCCATAGTGTTGGTCATGGCTTCTAGTCGGTTTCCATATTCGTCTTATATGGCAATATTAGGAATTTCGATCGTTTGTTTACATGGCTTAGCCGATATTATAGCTATAATCTATTTTATTAAGCCATATCGCGAATTTTTTCTCCGCCTTGTGAAAATAATTTTCAACAAGATCTCGTCTAGTCCTTATGTTAACCAGAATGTGACCACAGTTTCTAGCATACAATGTTGGTTTTTTTCTTTATTTTCACACATTAAACGCAAATTTTTAGTGAAAAACCAACCCCCACTATCGTCAATGCATGCCTACAGTCAACTTGATAAAAATTTACGAAAAAGACAAGAATAAGAAAACTTCGACAAACATGATTGATAGAAAATGTTAACTTATTTTTTCACCATAAAATACTAAAGATCGATTCTTCCTCTGAATTCCACTATTTTTCCGGTCAATCCGGCAATCAGACGGATCATTTTATCCGACTTTCATAAAATTTGAATCGTCAGTTTTCGAGATCTCGATTCCAACAAAATCAGGATATCCCATACATGCACATGGAGGGGGTACTGGACCCCGAAATACAAATTGGTCCTTTGTATTTGAGCGGCTTCGCTGCTCAAATACTAATTGTTTTCCTTTAATTTTTTCCTCAATACGACGAATTAGGGTGGGGTATAGTACCGCCCCTTTGCCCAAGTATGGGGTATCCCATTTACTATATAAGGGTTGTTGCCAAAAGTCAACATGACAACAATTTGATTTGTGTATTATAACGATGCATATTTTTTATTGGTGCCCATATTCAACCTATAAGGTAGTCGTAATTTTTAGCATAGAACCGGGAGACCAAGCGCGTTTTTTTCTTTTTTTCGAATTTTTATGATTTTTTAAAATTTTTACGATTTTTTCAATTTTTTCGATTTTTTTCATTTTTTCGAATTTTTAATATTTTTTCAATATTTTTTTGATTTTTTACGATTTTTTCAATTTTTTCGATTTTTTTTCATTTTTTTCAAATTTTTAATATTTTTTCAATTTTTTTTGATTTTTTACGATTTTTTCAATTTTTTCGATTTTTTTTCATTTTTTTCAAATTTTTAATATTTTTTCAATTTCTATCCAATTTTTCGTTTTTTTCAATAAATCGATTTTTTTCAAAAAAGAACATTTATTGAAAAAGTAAAAATATATAGGCAAAGACGAGGATCGAACCTGCGACTTTCCGACTGCAAAACTAACGCTTTACTAATTGCGCCATAAAGGCAACGTGTTTTCATTTCTTCCAAATACCTAAGTTGAAAAGTCAAAAATGAAAAATTGAATTTTTATTTTTTCTAGAGGGATATCCCCTGATTTTGGTGTTGTTTTTCTTCTTTCACCGAGCTCTTTCTAAAAATCTAAGTTGTAACGGGATTGGACATAAGATTAAAAAATTCGGTGACACAAACAGACAGACATTTCTAGTTTAATATTAAACGATCTCTTCATTTTTGATGGAGTCGCTGGAAACAGCAATCGTTCTGGTGCTGTTCCTTTAGTATTCTTAAAATGATTGTTTTATCAAGATGATTATTCTTAGAAAAGCGCAAGTTCAGCTCATGAACACAGGAAAAACTCGAGAAATTTGCGCATGTTCTTGACTAAAATCACTGAAATTTGCCAGGTGCTGATTAGATAAAATAATACAAAGGTTTATTGGTTGTTATGGAAAGTCTCTCTTATGAACCTAATTCTATATTTGTTACACCATAACAAGAACTTTTCTTTTCTCTTCATATTCTTGATTCATTGTTGATAAAAACAAGCTTGATACTACCGAAAATATTATTACACATAATGATGAGATCACTAGTTTATGACTATTAGAAAGTAGTATTTCTCCTTTTATTTGGTTATTTTTAAAATTTGTCGCATAGACAAGAATGTCCGTGGCAAGACAAATAACAATAACGAGAGATAGAACAGTCTGAATATTGCCATCCTTGCGCCAATTTTTAGAATTATGAGTATATAAATTAAAGGTCAATAGAATAATTTGTACGAGCACAGCAATACACGTAATAGCGACAGTAACTTTTTCATAGCGTCTAAGTTCGTCCTAAAAAAGTTTTTTAAATTTTCATAAATGAACATTGTAGCAATTTTTTATAACTAAATGAGACGAACAAAATGACACTAAAATTATCCAATTTGAACATTGTCTTGGGTTATTGAAACGAAAATTCTGATTCATATATTATTTTTTCATATGATTGTAACTTACTGGACTGGTTCTTTAATTGTATGGTACGATTTTATGTTTTTTTCGAATAGAGACTTACCTCATATCGAGGAGCAATAATTTCCTTTTTAAAATTTCGGCCATTATAGGCCCTCAATAACGGCATGAATAACGAAATAAGAGCGAGAACTAAGCTTACAAATGTAAAGAAGAATATCAGTGATTTTGTGTTTGACACACGATCATTCATGATGGACTTTTAACTTTAACAAGACTAAATTTCAATGAAAGGATAACTTATAAATAAGAACACCCTATGGTGGTTCCTCCACTTTTGTTTTCAAATCAATCTAAAATCACGTCATCAAATTACACCAGTCGAAGGTTTGATGTTTGAAAGGTCCAAAAATAGTCTTATTTCTTTCTAAAAATGATGGAATGTTTTCACCTTTTCCCGTTCTAATCATTGGACTATTCGTAAACTGTGTATGTGTAAGTATGAAAGAAAATGTTCTTATTGATAGAGAGAAGGACCGAAAGTTCGAAAGTCCGGGAATAAAAAATCTTGTTTTACGATTTATATTTATCCGAAAGTAATTTCGATAGCCAAATACACAGCGAATCATGTTTTTTATTTAGAAATTTGTTTAGATTTGATGTGGGACCGAAGGTTTAATGACCAAAAATCATGTTTTTAGCTTAGAAATTTGAGTATATAAGTGATCCTGTTCGGAAGTTTATATCAGTCGCAAGACTTTTTTAGTCAGATCAATAGGCTTCTTTTTCTTATAATTGTTAATGATGTTGTTCAAGTTTTTTATTGCTATTATTGTCACATTGACTAGTATTGCTATGGCGTCTTTCAATTCTGCCGGAGATGATATGAAGCACATCTTTATGTTGGCTCCATTTTATCCGAAACTCGATGACAACTCTCGAAGCCAGTATTTAGCGATTGCCCAAAATACTCAACTAACTCAAGATCAAATGGCCGAAGAGTTGGCTAAATGGGTTGAAAAACAACCTCAGGAACTTCAAGTAATACTGATTTGTTTAGGGAATTCCCTACCCACAAAAGGAAAATGTTTTAAAGAAAAGCGCATTTTTCTGTATCTTTGAATTCGTACAAAAAATGCGCCCAAACAAAAATTCAGATTACAATGAACTCTCTTTAAGCGGGTCCTCATGAAAAATTCGATAAGCGGGCTCCTCCTCAAAAATTCGATAAACGTCCCCCTCTGGTCCGCTTAACGAGAGTTTACTGTACCACACTAATTTTTAAGCCGTACCTTTTTAGAAAGAAATGGAAAAGTTCGGTGAAAAATTGATTAACTCGCTCAAATATCTTGGGCGTGCTATCATCGATTACAAATTCAGCAGCGAAGCCCAAAGTTATGGAGATAAAATTAAGGTAACGATCTAAACGTGGATTCAAAAAATCATTATTTTTTTAGAATATCCTCAATAGAACCAATATCACCGAAACTGAAAGTGACCGCCAAGTTAGCAATGTCATCGACAGTGCTTCGCCTAAAATTCAACAAGAATTGTCCAAATTTTTGTTCTGGATCGGAAGAGAGTTCATCAACCAAGTTTTTAAAATTATCAATTAATCAATTCTTTTTGAATTTTTGTTATTTTGTAAAATTTTTTGAATTTTTTGTAAACTAGAAATGTTTCAGAAAGATACGTTTAATTCAGAATTAATAGGCAAAGAATTGGCACTAGCTGAAGGCTTAGGACAGGGACTATAGACTCACTTAGCCCTCCCCTTGGCTACATCTATGTTTACATCAATGTTATTCCTCTAGGAAAAAAACATGATGTGCATTTGGCTATCGAAATTACTTTCAGATGAATATAACTTGTAAAACAAGATTTTTTATTTCCGGACTTTCGAATTTTCGGTCCTTCTCTCTATCAATAAGAACATTTTCTTTCATACACATACACAATCTAAGAATAGTTCAATGATTAGAACGGGAAAAGGTTAAAACATTGCGTCATTTTTAGATGGAAATAAGACTATTTTTGGACTTTGAAAACATTAAACCTTCGACTGGTGTAATTCGATGATGTGATTTTAGATTGAATTGAAAACAAAAATGGAGGAACCACCATAGGGCGTTCATATTTTCAAATGCATTTATCTCGATGGGGAAAACGATTCAGATAGTGCCGTAAAACAAAAAATGCTCAATTTTTCATGATCTTTCCAAAGATATCATTTTTTCATAGAATTGTAACTGAGTGGCCTGGTCCTTTAAAATTATTGTTTTATCAAGATGAGTACCGAGACCAAGCACCAGCAGGCTAGACTCGAACCTGCCACCTTTTGCAAAATTTTCAAAAAAATTTAAAATTAGGCAAAAAACAAATACCCCAGGCTGGATTCGAAACTTCACCCTATAGACCTTTTCCCAGTCGATCTATCAAATACCTCCCAATTGAGCCATACAGGCCCAATTGAATTGATTCCCCAAAAGAGCTTATGTACTAAAGGTGTACTACATTTTCTATTGAAAATTTTTTTAGAATTTTTTAATTTTTTCAAGGGGATACCCCCATAAAATTGGTATCATTTTACTTTCCTCATCACCATCTACAACGTGGTACAGATTGGTAAGGATTTGGAGTTCACCATAAAAAAAATCGCCTGTACACACAAATGAACGAACGACCACAAGCACTTCAGGAACTAGTGTAGTTCAGCGACCGAAGTGAACGTGAATTTTTTCGAACAAATTTTTCTTGTAAAAACCGACTTTTTAGGGTAATTTCTAAGCGAAAAATCGATTGCGCGCATTTTCGAAGCGTGAAAAATTAAGTTTGACCCTGAAAATCAGGGTAGAACGCGAAAATTTTTCTGAACCGATGGGGGCGTAACATTTATGGCATATTCTCAAAAACATTTTTTTCTAAAAAAAACCTTTCTAGACCTAATTTTATGTGGGGAATCCATTGCGCGCATTATCAAAGTGTGAAAACGCTTCCTTGACCCGGATTCAGAGAAGGTGGTGGGTGTATTGAAGCGAAAATCGAAAAAATTTCGGATTTTTATGAGAAAACCGTCGATTCTTAGGTTTTTCTAGGCGGGGAATCGATTGCGCGCACTCTCGAATTTTCGCGTCGAAACGCAGTTCTACCCTGATTTTCAGGGTCAAATGTAATTTTTCATGCTTCGAAAATGCGCGCAATCGATTTTTCGCCTAGAAATTAGTCTAAAAAGTTGATTTTTAGAAGAAAATTAGAAAAAAATTGTTCACGTTCAATGCGGTCGGTAATCGATAGTAGTACCTAAAAATTTCTAGGTTTTATGCAATACACTTATACATTGTTCATGCAGTTCAATCGATACATATGTATCCTCTTCCCATCACTTTATGACAAAGTACTTATCATAATGCAACTATTTTTCCTCTCCCTAAATTTATTTTTTCTCACTAAAATATTTTTTCCTCCCTAGTATTTTTTTCTTCCTAAAAATATTCTTCTCCCTAAATTGATTAAATAAGACAAAAAAAGCATTAAATAAAGCAAAGAAAACGTTTAAAAACGAAACAGATTAAAAGGGTCCGAAGCAACTCTTCTTATGGAACCAAAAACCCAAAAAAGCCTAAGCCTAACAAGTAAAGGTTCTTCTTCGATTTTGCCCAAACATATGCCAATTTGTTACTCATGATGGGAGTACTAAAAACAGACCATCTGGTTGGCCATCGGGGGTCGAAAATCGAACTTAAAAGAGAAAAGTAAGTTTAGGGAGAAAAAGAATATTGTTAGGAAGAGAAAAAATAGAATGACTTATCATAAAATCTCTAATTAATGGACTTTTTAGATAGGGACCCGAAAAATTACGTATATAATAATACTAATAATTTGTTGTTCGTGTTTTCTTGGGGCACTTCCAATCTGGTATGCTAATTGTCAAGTTCAAGAACTGAAACTTTATCTAAATGATTCGGATCTTGACAACTATATAATTATATATAATGGACCGACTTTCATAGATGGGAAATATTTGGTAAGCTGCATTTTATACGACACCCAGCCTCTTGGGAAAGTTGTCCACAATCTTACCCAATGTTTCAATAGTAATCTCATCCCATGCCTTCTTGACTCCTTGATCGAAACGATTTTTAAGGGGGTCCCGTTTATTTCTAGTCACTCTGTACAAATTAAACGAAAGTTTTATAGACCATTTTTTTAGCGTGTATACTACTGGGTATGGAAAAGTTTCATATATCTCATTGTTGCAACTGGGGTTGTATTTTATCCTCTTATTCTACTAAAGTTAAATAGACAACTTAAAGGAAATTCTCAAAACAAACAACAAATCGTATTTTCATTGAAAGTTATGTATTCGGCGTGCACTTTGTTCCTAGCCAATTTGATGTTTTTTGCAGTTTTTATAGTTAGGTAGGCTACTAACTTGTTTATCCCGATATGCCACAGTGATGGTTGGGTTTAGTTTTTTTATTAGTTTTCTTTATATTTTAGGGACAATCTTCTTTTGCCCGACCCGAATTTAAAATATGTGTATGGAATAATGTTGGATCTTACTAGTGATTTCTATTACATGTACAATGCCTATAGCATAATGATAACATCAAAAGAAATTCGATTAACTGTAATGAAAATTCTATTTGTTGGCGCATCCTCTGCTGTTCATGTCCACCCAAAGATTAATTTGAGCCCCAACAATAATGTTGTTGTTAGATATTAATGTTGAATAAAATTAATTTTTTATAACATGAATCATACTCAAATTGGGGTATGATTCATAATCCAATATAAAGGAATATATCCTCCATTAGGGCATATATATAACTCCACCTCAATCCTGTCTAGGCATCTCAGAGTTGCCTAGACATTCCTGAGAATCTCAGTTCTACCTAGGCATCTCTGAGATGCCGGTATACAGTAGCGGCAAAAAACCTTTGTACCTGAAGAAAAAACTACAACGGAGTGGGCCCATTGGTATTTGTGGGAGAGGTCGCCCAGCAGTTTGGGAGGAAGACCATGACAAAAGAAGTGTACCGCGAACTGTTGAAAAAGAATCTGCTACCGTTCTGGAAACGAAATCGGGCTTTATTCGACGAGTTCCAGCAAGATAACGACCCGAAGCCCAGTCAAGAGCTAAAAATATAGTAAAAAATTTTCACGCGCAAAAAATTTTCTGGGGTGCCATGGCTAAGTCATTGAATTTTTGACCCATGAAAAAACCGGTGTTTTTTGGATGTTTTCAATTTTTTCAATTTTTCTTAAAGGTTTGACATATTGGTGTCTAGATAATATTTTTAGTTCGTGATTCAACAAATCTAACGAGCCCAAAATCAACCAAATTGGCTTTAACCTCGCAGAGTTTTGTGCATTACAAAAAAGGGTAAAATTTGGTCAAAAGTCGAAAATTGGGTACCCCGTATCTCGGAGGGGTTAGACTTAGGCGCCAAAATTCTTTCATTTTTTCCAATAAGTGCCATATATACTTTAAGATTTGTGGAGTTTCAAAAAAATTTGAGACACTTTTTTTCTACATCCCCATAGAACTCGACTGTTAGAGATAACGTGTCTTAAAAACTATAGAAATCATTTGCAAACTAAAAAAATATAGTTCGTTACACAATTCAAAAATTTCCAAAAAATAAAAATGCAATCTACGAAAAAACAAAAATAAATGAAAAAAAACATTACAAAAATTGACAAAATGCAAATACATTTAAATTCAAAATTAAAAAAAACTTTTTTTAATCAAAAAAAAATTCTGAATCCGGATTCTGAATTCGAATTCTGGATTTGATTCTGGATTCTGAATCCGGATTCAGAATCAGAATTTGGATTTAGAATCCGAATTCAGAATCTGGATTCAGAATCCGAATTCAGAATTCAAATTGTGAATCAGAATCCGGATTCAGAGTCAGAATCTAGAATCAGAATTCAGAATCAGACTCCTAATCCAAAATCCGAATTCAGAATCCGAATTCAGAATCCGGATTCAGAATCCGAATTCAGAATCCGGATTCAGAATCCGAATTCAGAATCCAGATTGTGAATCAGAAACTGGATTCAGAATCAGAATCTAGAATCAAAATCAGTTCCTAACCCAGAATCCAAAATCCGAATTCAGAATCCGGATTCAGAATTGGATTCAGAATCTGGATCCAGAATATTGGTGCCAAAAAAATAGGACCCAAGCATAAATATTCTTTTCAATAATTTTGTCTCAATAATCGCACACAAGTTTCTTTTGATTGCTTTGAATATTCTCATTAAAAATACATCATTTTGGAGATGTGAGATAGGATAGTTAATTTTTTTATTAATCATAAAATCGGTTATATTATTGGAATGCCGCCTTGAATTGTCAGACAAAAGACATGGGCTTAACCTGTTAAAGCACCTGGGTGTAGCTAGATCAAACAACAACACATAAAAAATAAAAACCAAATTAGGGGTTGTTCTTTTGGACATATGAATTTTTGACACCTCGTCATTAAAATGGCTATAACTTGATAAGAATGAAAGTCTATAGTGTGCTTAGTGATTTTTGAAAAATCTAAAGAAAATAATTTGGTTTTTATCTTTTTTTTGTTGCTTGATCAAGCTACACCCAGGTGCTTTAACAGGTTAAGTCCATGTCGTTTGTTTGACAATTCAAGTCGGTATCCCAATAATATAAACGATTTTATGATTAATAAAAACATTAACTATCATCTTCCACATTCCCAAAATGATGTATTTTTGATGAGAATACTCAAAGATCAAATTTTATTGGATTTTTATTAAAGCCATTAACAACATGAATTACAGACAGCATATAAAGAGATCTAATATCATCAAATTATATCAATTAGCTTTTCAAAGGCAACATGAGTTCTGCAAGGGCTTTATATATTTTCTTGTTCACATTAGTTCTTTTTGTTGGATTATTAGAATGTAGGAGCCATAGCCAATATAAACATAATAGAGATGCTATGTTAAAACAAAACAGGGGCGATCGAAGAGAATTGGCAAGATCGAAAGGGAGGCACTCTGTTTCCAGCCCTAGACTTATTGATTTTTCCGAAAAATTTGATCGTGAGTTTTTTAAGTAACCATACAACTATTAGACAAAAATATACATGCTACAAAGGGGTGCTTTCAAGAGATCAATTTGAAGATATTTTCATTTGTGTTCTAGTATGGATCCAAGTAGGGATGTTACATTGCCACGAAAACGTGGCATTTGCCACGTTTTTGGACTTTTTGCCCCGTTGTTGGACGTTTTTTAAAGAAACGATCAAATTCATTAGGACCGATAATTTCAATAAATTTTGATCAAAAAATTTGATTTTTGAGAAAAAAATTAAATTTTGAGCAAAAATTTCGATTTTTTAGCAAAATTCGATTTTTGAGCAAAAACTCGATTTTTGAGCAAAATTCGATTTTTCACAAAAAAATTCAAATTTTCAACCAAAATTTTTATTTTTTCGATTTTTGAGCAAAATTCGATTTTTGAGAAAAAAATTTAATTTTTGAGCAAAAATTCAAATTTTAATCGAAAATTTCGATTTTCAATCAAAAAACATGCCACGTTTTGACATGGTGTTTGCCACTTTTTCTATTTTGGCATGTAACATCCCTAGATCCAAGGGATCAAGGGAGGCCATCCCTCGGAAATTTGGCAGACCCTAAACAATTCAAGGGTACTTTTTTATGCTTTCTCCGGGCTAAAAATCGTATGGGTTCCGATACATGACCGAAATTATAACACTCTTAATTTTTACTTTGTTTCTAAGCCTAGGCCAGACCCTAAAAAGCTAAGACCTAAAAAACCTAAGCTCGGAATCCTAAGCCTAAGGCCTGATAACCTAAATTGAAAAGGTCAAAATTAAGGGTGTTGTAATTTTGGTCGTTCCCAGTTGATAGCACTGGGAAATAATGGATTCCTCATCAGAGCCTACACAAGTTTCCTCGTATTTAATAGTGAGAAGTTGAGGAGCATGAAAGTTTCAGTTCACAACCAAGCTAAATGCTGTTCTCCATCCTGTTTCGAATCTTTTACTCAAAAATGTAATTTTAGCGTGTGCCTGCAATGTCCCCACAGAGATTGTAATAAACGAAGACAATTATGACCTATCGTTATGTGCTACTTATGGTTGTGATGTAATGCAAATTTATAGTTATTGTTACCCTTCGAATTGCACTTGGAAGGTAGTTTTTTTTCATTTTATTTTTGAAAATCTCCATATTTAGGTTATTAATAATTTCACTGACCCGAATATTTTCTTCCATTTATATCTCCAATATAATTTGAGACCTAACAGCGGGGATTTTATTCAAGTTAGCTTGCCTAGCGCAAATGTCAACCTTCGGTATTTAATAGAAATTTAAAAAAAAAAAAATACAATCTAGGTATGATTGGACCACTGGTGGTCAATTTGGATCTACTCAAGATTATGAAGTTTTCGATGAATCATTCTTTTATGTTCATTTTGAAACGGGAAACCCACCAGAAATTAAGAATGGATCATTAGACAGTTATTATTGGGTGATGTATGTCGATCTTGATTATAAAAGTACAGTAGCGATCAAAAGTTTATGAACAAGCTTAGAAATTGAGAAAAATCAAGCTCTCAGCTGAAATTTTGATGAAAACCGACTTACTGGATGTAAGAAAACAAAAGGAAGAATCGATTATGTGTATTGAAGCTTGAACAAATTTCTTTGATCCTGATTCAGGATAAAGAAAAAATTGTGCAAAAATCATTTCCCAGNTCAGCTGAAATTTTGATGAAAACCGACTTACTGGATGTAAGAAAACAAAAGGAAGAATCGATTATGTGTATTGAAGCTTGAACAAATTTCTTTGATCCTGATTCAGGATAAAGAAAAAATTGTGCAAAAATCATTTCCCAGGGAGCATTTTTTACAGAACGAAAATGTGCGCAATCGGTTCCTCATCGTGTTTTCTTATAAGTCAGTTTTCATTAAAATTTCAGCTGAGAGCTTGATTTTTCAAAAGTTTGAAACTTGCTCATAAATTTAAGTGCCTTGCTAAGAATATACAGGGTGACACAGAATTAATCATCATCTTTTATTTTATGCAACAATAACAATATAAACAACAACAAAACATAAAATTTCATCAAAATTCATTCAAAATGTCCACCTTTACCTTTTATTACAGCATCTAATCGCTTCATCCAGTTTAGGGACGTAATCCATTTTCCAAAACCCAAAAATTCATTGACAGCCGACCCCAACACCTGCTCTAATCGAATTCTTGGCTATTAATAACCTAGTTCTGAGAAAAAACCGCATCAAAAAAGCTTTTCCTTCGAAAAGTTAGGTTGATTTCAAAATATCCAACCGTCCGCCAAATTACTTTTTATGCCTTATCTCCCTAAAATATAATCACGCAAAAACAAATTGCTTCTGGTGGGAGTCGAACCTGAACTTCAGCATAGAAAGCGAGAGCAAAACGACTGAGCCAAGCAGCATATTTACGAAATGTCATTTAAAATACAATAAGAGGAAAATGCAAAATGGAAAGTTATTTGAAGGCAAACTTTAACGACATATAAGTGAATTTTTGCAACATCCATTTTTTGTGATCGATAGCTCAAACGATTGCTAATGAGTTATATAACAACGTGACGGAGCGATTTTTCCGGATGCAGAAGGAAACTTTTTTTTATAGCTCAAAAAGTGTCAAAATTCATATTTTATGACATAAAATCCGTTTGCTAACGCTAGCTAAGAAAGATCGGAATCTAATTTTTACTCCAAAATAAAGAACTAACATCCCTCTGTTAACCCTAGCATGTGCATAAATGTGCGACTTAACATGGCGAAATTATAGAATTCTTGCGAAATAGCCCCATTTTCAGGTTTTTCGAAAAAATTCAATATTTTTTTATAAAAAAAGGCTTTCGGTCAAATTTTTTATACAGAAATATACAGCACCCTTTGTTCTATCGATTCGATGCAAAAAATCGCATCGGTAACGCAAAAAACATATAAAAATAGCGAATTTTCTGAAAAATGGGCTTTTTGAAGGTAGTCACAAAACGACATCATATGACCATGAAAACGATGGCGCCAGACAAAAAATCCTGCGGATTCTGAAAATTTAGGGTTTAATCTATAATACTACGTCAAAATCCCAAAATCGACCGTGACCGCGGTTTTCTTTAAAAAAGTGAGGACGGGGTTGTTCACGGGGCTGCCGTCCCTACATCCAGTTATCGATCGCTTGGTTTATCACTTCCATGGGTAGTCTTTCAAAAGCTTCAGAGATAGCATTCTTTAACGATTCGACCGAATTGTGTTTTTCCGCATTCACATCCGCTTCGAGCAAGCTCCAAATCGAATAATCAAGTGTGTCCAATTTCCATTTTTAATATCTTAAAAACAATAAAATTTGATAAAAAATCGCAAAAAATTTCATAAAAAATAAGGAGAATGCAATAATTAAGGGTCGCCACAAGCACGGCACAAGCTATCGTACGAAAGTACGACGGCCCCATAAGCTATCGTACGATCGTAAAATTAACGTAAAAGTACGACGAAATCGCCACAAGCTGTCGTACGATCGTACGACGCAGTACGACGAAATTCGTACGATAGCTTGTGGCCATTTCGTCCGTCGTACGAGTGTATTTTACACTCGTACGATGACTTCGTACGATAGCTTGTTCCGTTGCTTGTGGCGACCCTAACGAAAAATAAGTAGATGATGATTAATTCTGTGTCACCCTGTATATAAAAAATCCTTTTTAGCATGTGAATGTGGAACTCCTTCCGTAAATTATTTCTACGATCCAGGTCAAGAGATAAATATTTATACTATGTCTAGCCTTTTCGAAGACCAAAATAGTTATTGTGCACCCATGAAATGCACTTGGAAGGCAAGTTGTTCTTCATGATAATAATTTTTTTTTTAAAGGGGGGTCCGGTTTGAGGTCACTTCGTGAAAAGTGGGGTTTTTTAAATTTTCCAATAGAAAATTAAAAAAATTTTTTTTTAAAGTGACCCCTTAGGGGTAATTTTATGCGGAGAATCGATTGCGCACACTCCCGAACCTTGAAAACGCTTCCTTGACCCTGATTCAGGGGAGGAATCGGTGTGTATTGAAGCGAAAATCAAACATTTTCAGATTTTTATGAGAAAACCGTCGATTCTTATGTTTTTCTAGGTGGGGAATCGATTGCGCGCATTCCCAAGCCGTGGAAATGCTTCCTTGACCCTGATTCAGGGAGGAATCGGTGTATTGAAGCGAAATCTAACATTTTCGGATTTTTATGAAAAAACCGTCGATTCTTATGTTTTTCTAGGTGGGGAATCGATTGCGCGCATTCCCAAGCCGTGGAAATGCTTCCTTGGCCCTGATTCAGGGGAAAAACCAAAAAATCGCTAAATGTTTGATCCGCAAATGTTGGGTTTTCGCTTAAAAACACCGACCCCTTCCCTGAATCAGGGCCAAGGAAGCATTTCCACGGCTTGGGAATGCGCGCAATCGATTCCCCGCCTAGAAAAACGTAAGAATCGACGGTTTTTTCATAAAAATCCGAAAATGTTAGATTTCGCTTCAATACACCGATTCCTCCCTGAATCAGGGTCAAGGAAGCGTTTTCACGCTTCGGGAGTGCGTGCAATCGATTTCCCGCCTAGAAAAAACTAAGAATCGACGGTTTTCTCATAAAAATCCGAAAATGTTTGATTTTCGCTTCAATACACACCGATTCCTCCCCTGAATCAGGGTCAAGGAAGCGTTTTCAAGGTTCGGGAGTGTTCGCAATCGATTCTCCGCATAAAATTACCCCTAAGGGGTCACTTTAAAAAAAATTTTTTTTAATTTTCTATTGGAAAATTTAAAAAAACCCCACTTTTCACGAAGTGACCTCAAACCGGACCCCCCCCTTTAATACGATGTTTATAACAAAAGAAAAAAAATTACTTGAAAACAAAAAATTTTCAAATTTTTTCAGGACTTAGAATTTTTTTCGCATTGAAAAAAGTCGAAAAACTACCTATAATAAAAATCGATTTTCTCGATCAGTTTTAATTCTTTTTGGAAAATTTCTTTTTCTACCACATTCTACATGCATTAACCCTCCGATGGCCGAGCATATTTTTTAATACTTAAGTACTTCATAACTTTTTTATTTTGTTGTCTTTTTTGATGCGGTTTTTTTTATTAGTGGACACACCCAATAAGGTTTATTTTCCACTAGTTTTTATAAAAATTTCTCCTCAGAAAAAAAATTTTTTTCAGCGATTTTACTAAAATATTCATAACTTTTTTATTTTGACGAATTTCTATATGTAACCCAATATGAAACGAAAGAAAAGACTATAATCTACAACTTACAAAAAATCGCATGTCAAAAAAAATTCAATCCTGATTTTTTATAGACTTTTTAATTTTTTCAACAAAATCAGGCAAAAACACATTAAAATTATAAGTCAAATTGTTTCAAACTTTTTTATTTTGCCTCCAAATTGGCTGATTTTCGGTAATCGGGGGTTTTCGGGCACGAGAAATCGATTGGCGCGCAAGTTCCGAAAAAATTTTTGTGACCCCCTAAATTTTTGAGCGAAAATTCGATTTTTGAGAAAAAATCGAAATTTTTTACTCAACAATTTAGGGGGTCACAAAAATTTCGGAACCCGGGATTTGCACCAAGCTATTTTCATAAAATTTTACATAAAAGTGGTCATAACTTTTTCTTCTTGACAGTCAAAAATCACCAGCGAGGTGTCATTTCACCGTAAAATTTTATGGGCAACAACTTTGTAAACATCAATTTCCCGGGAAAAATCATTTAGAGGGTTAAAAATTCAAATTTTTCAATATAAACTCCATTTTTCATAGAAATTCGTATACTCACCCATGGCATTATTTAGCTCATTTCTGGGAATGTACTCATTTTTAAGAAAGTCCAAAATCAAATCTTGATCTTCTGGTACAGCTATAGCATATTCTAATCGGCCTTTAAGAAATTCGGGATTCGGCGGTCTTCTCACATTTCTCCAGTCATATGCAAAAGTCATTTTAAAAAAAGAATATAGACAATAGTACAACTAAAGAAAAGCACTTTTATCAAAATCACTGACTACAAAATTTGTAGACATTGTTGAAAGTAATTTCTGGGGGAATCGAATTTTGTCTAGGTACTAAAACACGAAATAATTTTGAAAAAAATCCATTTTTCACCCAGCAAACGTATTTTTGGATGAAACGATTTGCCACAAAGTTGTTCATCACAAAATTTCGTGTGGAAATTATGGGATTTGAGTATAAAAAAGAGCTATGGTCGGTTTATGCAAATTTTGGGTATTTGGAGAAAATGACTTTTTTGACCCACTCCACTAAAGTATCATTAATATATAATTTTTTATATAAACACAATCGTTATTGAAAAAACACTATTATTTCTCGTTAGATACATTTGGCTTCACCTTGGGTGTTTTCTTCAATCCAATCACAAAACGCAGAAATTCGGGTATAGACACCTAGTTGTTCAATTTTTTATTTTTCAAATTTTTCTCTTACCATGATCATAAGTGTTAGTTTCGGGATGACATTTATTCAAGTACCACCCAGGCGAAGTAACGCCAATTTGAAACCAACGCTTCTCATCCAAATTTTTTATCAGGAATATTTTCATAAATGGTCCGTCACTGTTTCTCTAAACAAAGAGAGAGAGAACTTGAAAAACGTACAAAAACCAACTTCAGCTGTTCCTTTTTGACGGCTTTCTGCAAAATTTGTAATTCTGGATCTTTTAGGTTCACTTCCGTTGATGTTGCACAGTTGAAGAAAAAACCAACAAATATTTTGTTTGGATACCCTACGGCCTACGGATCTCCTACGGACCAACGGTTCTTCTAGCTAAAGTTAAACAAATTTGTGATGAAATATCCAAAAAGACTAACTCAGGGCATGATTCAGGGAGCACGATATAAAAAATCAAAGAAAATAATTTTTTACGCAAACTTCAATTAGCAAAGTTGTTCAGCATAAAATTCTCTGTCAATTCATGCTATTTTTTCACGATTTTAAAACAAAAAATTCAAAAAAGTTTGATTATTACAACGACAACATGTACGCGCATTCAAATTTTCAAATGCATTTGTCTCGATGGGAAAAAGAAAAAGTAAAAACAAAAAATGCTCAATTTTTCATGATCTTCTCGAAGATATCATTTTTCATAGAAACACTTATTTCTTCGTTTTCACACAAAAATTTAAAAACAAATTTTATTTATAAAAAAATGAGTGAAAAATGTTATTGATAGCCCAAAATTATGATTTCACCTAATTTTTCTTGTAGTGTAGTGGCTAGCGTTGCGTGCTTCGATGAGACTGATGCCGGGTTCGAGTCCCGCCTAGGGCGATATCTTTTTGCATTTAATTTTTTCAACTTTGAAACAAAAAATACCGCTTTCTTAAATTTTTGTATGAAAATGAAGAAATATGTGATTCTTATATATTTTTTCTTCATCTATTGATGTTAAAATTATTTAAAATTTCGGGGACACATTTCGTGACTATTCCTTGTTAGCTCAACACTTTAAAAAATGGCTTCATTCCAAACATCTTTGTGTTTTGTGTTACAACGGAAGTTTCTAAGAATACACTTTCTTAAAAACTTTGTTTAATCTACAATAAGAATTTTTACGCACATCAACGAAAAACTCGATCTTGAACTGTAAAAAAACTGAAGTATTCAGCTACATGTGAGAGTTGAAACTCTTCGAAAATGGCCGGATTTGTTTGACTAACGATGTTCTCGCCTACTACTTCAATATTCAAACATCTTTTTCCCTCTTCCTTGTTATTATTAGTTAAAAAGGTGCACGTGACCTGTACAGAACTTTGAAACTTTGATCTTTTCGGTTCCGAGTGGCACTAATCAACCTAGATTATAGTTCTTTGTGCTGGTATAAAGATGAATGGAGTGTTTCGAATTTTTTTAAGCAGGATGGGCCAAACAACGTGGATTTTTATAAATTTTTTTGGGAACCGAAAATTTATTTTTCTAAGAGTAATTTTATACGAGGAATCGATTGCGCGCATTCCCGAACCCTGAAAATGCTTCCATGGTCCTGATTCAGGAAAAAATTGGGTTTTTGAACATGCTAAAAACGACAATTTTCTCTTAAAAAACCCAATTTTTCCCTGAATCAGGTCAGGATAACATGTTCGGGGTTCGGGAATACACGCAATTGATTCCTCGCATAAAATTGGGTGGGGAACTTTTTGCGTCTTCACATATACGCACCTGACATTTGCACTTTCACATTTACCTCCGACATATGCACTCTATAATTACACAGCGATATTTGCGCCCCTACAGATGCCGCTAATAATTGTGGTGTGCAAATGTGCATATCGGGGTGCAATTATTAATGCTCATATGTCGGGGCGCAAAAATCGGGTGAGCAAGTGTCGTTCGCGCGTATGTGAAGGCGCAAAAGTCCCCACCTCTTGACGGGGTACTATGTTGAAAATCTTCTCTATTTCCCCCCCCCCCCCGTTGAGAGAATTTTGCGCCCTCACATATGCGCCTCGATATTTGCACTCCGATACAAATGTGTATGTTGGGGCGCAATTATTCATATGTCGGCGTGTACTTATTAGCGCGCATATATAGCGACGCACACCACCCTCAATTTAAATTTTGCGAAAATTGATAAAAAAACGAGCCGTAGGGGCCTAAAATCGGGTCTGAATAACAACTTTTAAAAAGAGGTTTTAAAAACGGGATGATAATTTTTGAGTTATTAAAAAAATAAGCATTTTTCAACATTAAAGGGGGGTACGCTTCTCAAAAAAAAATTTTTTTCTCCAAATTGGCTGATTTTTGGTACACGGGGGTTTTCGGGCACGAGAAATCGATTGGCGCAAGTCCCGAGTTCCAAAAAAATTTTTTTGACCCCTTATGGGG
>OZJO01003490.1:0-24908 GCA_900406225.1 Acrobeloides nanus | reverse complement strand
TTTTTAGTCTATTTCTGATCAGAAAATTGTGAGGAACAATAATCATCACCTGTAACAGACCGGGTTTGACGTGTTAAGGGTCGAGATTAGCGACGAGCCAAATAGAAACCTCTATGTTGTAGTGTAGGGTCGTAGTCAATAAAATTAAAATTTTAACAATTTTTTAAGAGACACTTTCTCGAGAAGTCGAAGTTCTCAGGCGACAATGTTTGAAGGTTCTCGCCCGTCCTCGACCTGAAATGTTTTTTTATATACTCGGTGAGTAAATGCAAACGCCGTTGGAATTAGCTCCGTAGCCTTCGTGGTTCCGGAGATACGCATATGGGCCATTTGGCCATATTTCCATTTTCTACCCAAAAGTTTTAATGGACAAAGTGTACCTTAATTAAATCCGATTTTTACGATCAAGGTGTCTTTGGAAAGCTGGTGATCTGCGCTACATAATGGTATATTAACTTTCCCCAAACAACATGTTTTTGCAGAAAAAATTGCGTTTTTCTCGAAAAACGCAATTTTGTTGTAGGAAATCATGAAATTACACTAGACCAGGCACAAGCACAAATGTCGATTTGGTCAATCTGGTCAGCTCCACTAATAATGTCAAATAATTTGCGAAAATTGCCTGCTGGGCATAAAGAGATTTTGAAAAACAAATATGTTATCGCAATTGATCAAGATCCTCTGGGAATTTGTGGTGAATTGGTTAACCAAGTATTCATTTTAAATAGAAATATCGGCAAACAAAACCCGTCTCAGCAGGATTTGACGACGAGATTGAGGCTGAACTTCCAAAAGTCGAGAAAATACTAAAAAATCATAAGGGGACTTTATGTAAAAATTATGTAAAACAATTTTTCTTCGCTTCTTTGACGCGATAGACGAGGCTTTAGGAATTTGACCCTTGCCTCAACTTTTCGAATTTTTGATACATCTTGCCTCATGATTTGTTCGGATTTTTCCGACTTTTGAAGTTCAGTCCCCTGTCTTCAAATCACGTCTACGCCCCTGACACAACTAAAAAAATCTAAATTAAAATTTAGACTGGAAATATTATGATATTTATTAAAAAGATGACTTCAGTTTTAAATAACAACATATATTCTTACGCAATAGCTTTATTAAATCGTGATAATATAACTACTACGGCTTCGGTAAATTTTATTGGTCGAACTCGAAAACCGTGCTTTGTCCTTTTCAATATGTTAGACAAAATTTTATTAATTTTAGCCAGCTTCGTTTGTATTCAATGATATTGGTTTGACCAACCCTTTTGGTTATAACGTGATGGATTTATGGGCCGGAAAAATTGTCGGTACCTATAAACCAAGTGATACTTATACAGCATCAGTAAATCCAACGGGTGTTAATTTCATCAAAGCAGTAGCACTCCAATAGAAAATAAAACTTGTTTATTTTGTCAAATTATTATTTTAAAATAAAAAATTATAAATTAAATAGTGGATTAACAAATTTCGCACAATCAAAATGGTTATCATTAAAGGACCAGTCCAGTAAGTTACAATCATATGAAAAAATGATATATTAGGTTTAATAAAATAGAAGAAAATATAAAAAATCCTAGAGGGTATAATCATTAGAAGACAAACAAAAATTAGCAAAGATGATCAAAAGATTTTTTGCGATTATCCTACCACATTAAACGTGTAATTCTTTCATCAATATTTCCACATTTTCTACCGTTTTTGGCTATGGTGAACATTTTCTAAAAAAAATTGAAAATTTTTTGAAAAATTGATTTTTGGACCCCAACAACCCCTTTGGGGTATACACGGACAAGGGGGGTCTAGAACATATGGGTCCCTCCTTATATTTTTTTATTGAAATTTTATAAAATTTTCGGACAAACGGCGGTTTTACCTCGTATGGGGTACCTCTTTGTAAATCATTTTTTGACCATATTCCTGAGGTCTAGGACAAAAAATAACGGCGGATTCGTGTTCAGCGTCTAGAAAAATTATAGGAGGGTCGAAAATTTCGTCAAAAATTGACTTATATAGCCAAATATCAATAGTTTAAAATAAGAATACATCATTGAGAGTCAAATTTTTTAAAAAAGTTTGAGTATTGACACGAAAACATGAGTTACGCTCAAAAAGACTGATTGGATCGTATTCGTCATACATTCTTGCTTACTACTGAAAAAATTTCATCGAAAACGAGCAAAAAATGCCGATTTTAGATGTATTTTTTGATCGGCAACAACTTATTCTACAACCCAATATACAGGATGAGGCAAAATTGCTGCACATTTTTTGTTTTTTCTTCGAATTGTCTATTCCTCTTTACAATCGTATTTTTTTGCTTTTTAATCGCGAATATACTTTTCTTAAGCGAAATAAATCATAGAACTAGAAAAAGCTTGGTTTAGGCCAGCTGCCTGCTACTTGTTTGCTGCTACTTGTTAACAAAAAAAATGTGCAGTAATTTTGCCTCACCCTGTATTATGAAGAAAAACCGTATGAAATGGGTTAATAAATCGCAAAAAGCCACTTTTTTATGAGCCACCCTGTATGATCTGGTTGAATATTCTTGCATACCTGTATATGTAAACCAATTCGATCATAAATTGCGACTCACAAACGTGGAGATTTTTTGACTAGAACGCTTTATAAAAAGTGGTGTAGTTTTTGAGTTAGATAAATAGATTAATATGCCAGTAAAAACTTCTTTAACATATTTCCGGTAGGGTTTAATTACAATTAGAATTATAAAAGCGTCAAAGGAATTATGGAACATCACCGCAAGGGGAATTAGTGTCATAAAACGACTAGCAAATGGGCTAGGAAATATGAGAAAGCAAAATGCTATAACAAATGGTCCGGCTAAAAAGATACCAAATAATAATATTTGTAGGAAAGTTACAATAAGTAAAATAATGTTTAGCTTATAAGTTTTGGGTTGAACTGTTGTTTTTAAAGATCTTATTTTCATTAAAAATAGAATAAAAATGGCCAAAGATACTATCATGGCGCAGAAAAAAGCCGTGCCCAGCAGAACCATATAAGTATGTAAATACCCATCAAATATATTAGACACACCAATCCCACTTAAAGTTGGTTCTAATTCAATTACTTGTTCAATAACGGGATATAGTTGAGCTGTATATTGACGCGCTTCTTCTAAGCGCCATATTGTACCGTCGAATATAGGCTTTGAGTTACCTACTAAAAAGGAAAAAATATATTTGTTTGCTGAATATAAAATCAGAACCGGGGCCGGTCGCCACAGACGAGTGGGGGACTTTTGCGCTCTCACATATGCGCGCACGACATTTGCACTTTTACATTTGCGCGCTGACAATTATTATGTAATTACACCTCGACATTGCATCCCACCAATTATTAGCGCGCATATATCGGCGCGAGATGTCGGGGTGCAAATGTTCGCGCGCAAATGTCGGGACGCAATTATTAGCGCGCATATGTTGGGGCGCAAATGTCGGAGCGCAAATGTCGGAGCGCAAATGTTGGCGCGCAAATGTCGGCGAGCATTTGTTGGTTGCTTAAAAGTCGGGTGCGCAAGGGTCGGTGCGCATATATGAGAGCGCAAAAGTCCCCCACCCCACAGACGATCTCGGAATATTGAAGGAAATGGGCCGATCGCCTATGGCGCTCAGCTAAACAGGCAAAAATAAAGTTATAGAGGACAATGAGAGAAGAAAAATACAAAAAAATTTATGTACCCCCTCAAAAAATTCCACGGGCCGAAAAGCACAAAAATCAACAAAGTCAATTTTCCGAAAAACCCAATTTTTTCGTGACTAATTTTGCTTGCAAAAGATTCCTCAGAAAAAGTTGCATGGGGCCCTCACTTCACGAAGCTCAAAAGTGCGTAGTTTTTTCGAAAATTGGTTGCAATGCACGTATGCAATCACTCAGAAAGTCCTCACACAAAGCGTAAAAGTTTGAAATCGCAAAGATAAGGCAGAATTTCCCAACGGCAACTTTCTGAACGCGACAATAACCTATGACACATGAGCACGAATAATAAAGAAACGAACATTGATACGAATGAGCTTACATTACAAAACTTAAAATAAACAGCAAGAAAATAATAAAAATGAACAAAAAGCAAAAGAATGGCACAACACGCCACTAGTATTGGGATATAAACTTACATAGAAAATACATATATATAGCCAATAAGCTAACCGTGAAAGAAAAAATAATATTTTTGCTTATTTGGAAAAAGTCATAAATATATGATCCCCAAAAAATATGCGCCATCCGATAACACAATCCGTATATAATTGAGTGTCCTAATCCAAAAAGAATAATAACAGCTACTAACGCTGATACACCAAAATTTGTTGAATAAAGAAAAGGAGTCAAGCGAAATATTCCATGAGAATAACACAAAAAGAAGGGAAAGCAACAACTGGGTTGCCACAAAATCGCACCCAAATCTACCATATAGCCCCAAATGCACTTGGTAAGTAGAATGTATTTAAAATGAGTCATTTCTTCAGGAGATTTTTTTATTATTATATATGCCATAAAGAAGAATATGATGGATGAAGGAACAAATAACACATAATAGAGGATAGTAAAGAATAGTGCAAACTCGGGATGATATATATCGGCTATAGTTAAAGTTGAATAATTGAAATCAAATAAGTAAAAAGAGGCAGTCGATGATACATTAGTTATTGACATTACTTTCCGAGGAGAAGTTTTTAACGACAACTAACTTAAATACTGAATACTGACAATCTAGTAGGAAATCAGTTATGAAGTGGAAAGCTATAGTCTTTACGTCAGTCTACCAAAATCATTATAAAGTCTGTAGGTTCCTTAATTAGAATCACGAAAGTAATAGAAATTTATTGAATTTCTCGAACATGTACAGGGTGAGTCAAATAATTTTCGCCCCTTGCAGTTGAGTTATTTTTGCATCGAATCATTGGCAAGAATCGTTGCAAAGAATCGTTTGTCAATCGTTGTCAAGAAGAAACAAAATTTTTCTTATTCAGTATCATGGAAGCATTTTTACAGTTCACTGAGCACAATCGATTCCTCGCATAGAAAACCCGCATAGTGTCATGTTGGCAACGATTCGATGCAAAAATAAGTAATTAAATTGGCTCCAAAGGAAGTGTCGAAGTGTTGCGCTGAAAATTTGTGCTGGAGTTATTTGGTCCACCTTGTATAAAATATTAATTAGTTAGAAACGCTAGTTCCAAACATCTGGCTATAGTCATTTTAATCAATGGGTCTATAAATCTGCCTTCATAATCTGTTTCACCGAACGATATTAAAAAGTTCGCCCACATATTTCATGGGTCTGAGATCGCCAGACCGATACAGTCGAGTCTCGATATAGTGGCACTTCACGGGGGACATTACGAAAAAATTCGCCAAAAATTGAAGATATTGCGGAAAAAGTAAACTTGGCATTTTTCATGAATCACCCATAGTCCGACTCCGATTTCTCTCAAGTTAGAAAGTCTCATCGGAAAAGCTGGATGCCATTTTACTATATGGGTATAGGCGCAACTCTCCAGCTGAATTTCATCCAATTCCCAGATATCATGTTTCCCAAATTATATATTCGGAAAGATAATGAAAAATGGAGCATTTTTTGTTTTTATCGGCATGTTCTGAATCGTTGTAGTTTTCGAGATAATTGCGTTTGAAATTTTCAATTTGTTACAAGCTTGTCGTTGTAATACACAAACTTTTTTGAATTTTTTGCAGAAAAAATCGATTTTTGCATCGATTTTTAAAATTTTCATAAAATGAACATTGTAGCTATAATTTTTTATAGCTAAATGAACAAAATGACACCAAAATGATCCAATTTGAACATTGTTTTGGGCTATTAAAACGAAAACACGAATCAGGGTTTTCGTTTCAATAACCCAAAACAATTTTCAAATTGAATAATTTTGGTGTCATTTTGTTCGTCGCATTTAGCTATAAAAATTGCTATAATGTTCATTTTATGAGAATTTAAATAATTGATACAAAAATCGAATTTTCCACCAAAAATTCAAAAATGTTTGTGTATTACAACGAAGAGCTTGTAACAAATTCAAACGTAATTATCTCAAAAACTACAACGAATCAGAACATGCCGTAAAAACAAAAAATGCTCCATTTTTCATGATCTTTCCGAATATATCATTTTTTTCATATGGTTGTAAATTACTGGACTAGTCCTTTAATTATCTAATCAGCATTTAATGCTTTTGATGTTTTTTACAAATATTCCCCCAAATTTTCTGACCTCGAGATCGCGGGAAAAAATCTTACCCCTTATGATTTTTTCGCGTTCGTGAAAATTTTTAGCATTTGAGATCATTTTTAGGCTGCATTGAGTAAAAATTTTGGACAAAATTATAAGGGGATCATTAGGTGATTTTTCGGCCCGCCTCACGCTAGCGCTAAGGCCAATTTTTGCTAACGCACGACCCCACTCAATTTGGGTGGATTTTGGGGGGAGGTTTGCACACGTGTGCTGGTCGCCACAATTTTTTGGCGAAATTTTTTTACGTCTTGAAAAAAGAATGTTTGAAAAAAGTTATTCAAATAAAATTGATTCAATTAGAAGACCATGAAAATCTTAACTTCTAGAAACGAAAAAAGTCATCTTGTTCCCCTACGTTTTAGCGCAAAAATTTTGAAAAATTTCGAAACAAACAGTGACCAAGCTCATTTTTTATTTATTTTTTGTTGAAAAAATAACTGATAACCGACCGGATTTTCATTAACCGAACCGATACCGTAAAAAATCGGTTAATTTTAACGTCTGAAACCAAGTCGGAGCTTACTCAAGTTGAAAAATAAAAACTTTGTTTTTTGAGAACCTATCTAGTTACCATTTTTGTAATATTTTGTCAGTCGTTTCATTGAATAGCTTTTATTATAATTCAGGCAAAAATGAGCATATTGTAAAAAGGAAAAATTATAGGCCAGCTTAAATTTTTTCTTTGCTGTAATATGCGAATTTTATCTGTATTACACACAAAAATTTAGGCGCATAAATCTTCAACTTTTTTCTATTTAACATCTTTAAAGTATTTATTAATAAAACTTAACATTTTTGAACTCAAAATGATAAAATACTATCTGAATTACAATAAGCCAAACCAAGAAGACAATAGCCACCATCAGTTGAACCATATTTCTCACAACAGGAAGAAACTTTCAGAGGGCAATAGCTGAAGCATTGATACATATATTGGTATACTGCTTCAGAGACCATCGATATGGCTAAAAGATTCTGATTACATACTAACAAGAAAATTGTTTACAGAAAATGTTATTTTGAAAAATTTTATGTATTCTTATATGCGATGTGAGGAGGGCAGTGGAGTAGTCATATGGGGAGGATCAAGTCCCAAGGAGGTAGATGGGGTCCGGTATGAAGGGAAGGGGGTAACTGGCGTACCAAAAATCCGAAAGGTTGAATCAAGAGTCAAAATCTAAAAACAGTACCGCCAATTGTCTCAGCTCGCATAGTGCTTCAGAACAAGTATAATATCATGAGATTTTTTGAGTTTTACCCATGGCCGAGTGGCTAAAGCGCTCAGTATTAACACTTAGGATGCGAGTTTGATCCCGCGTCCTAAAGTCATTTTTATTTTGTTGTTAAATTTAATGAAAATTTTTGCATAGAGGTATTTTTATGCAGGGAACATGATGGAACAATTATTTTTCCATGAAACCTTTTGAAAAATCGCTTTTTTTCGCTTTTTTCAATTTTGCGAAGAGTTTTCATGGCAAATAATAGGTCATCGTGCTCCTCGCATAAAATATAAACATGTAAAAATTTTCATGAATTTTGACAACAAAGTAAAAAATGACTTTAGGGCGTGGGATCGAACCCGGGCATAAAGTCAGCGAGCGTTAAACCACTCGGCCATGGGTCAAACTACCAAAACCCCATGATATGGTACTCGTTTTATAAGCACTCAGCGAGCTGAGTCCATTGGCGAAACTAATTTTTAATTTCGTAACTTACACATCAAAATGAGACCAAAAAACACAATTTTATATAGCAAGCCATGCATCTTTGGAGTAAAAAGAATTTGTTTATAAACGCAGACAGAAATTCTGGATATTTATATATGGTTTAATTATGTGGGAGCGCTTATTTATGACGTTCTTAGCTCTTTTTTAACTAAACAAACTTTCGATATAATCAGCTTTAAACCGTTTTAAGACGTTTTGTACATTTTACAACATGAAAAATGTAGTGCCAAATCTTCTTAGGTTTTAACTTTGTACATTTTTTAGACTTTGGTTCGGAAGTGGACCAGAATGGTGGTGCCAAATCTTCTTAGTTAACAATTTTTTGGGTTTTAACTTATTCTTATAGTCGGAGTTCTGTTAACAAATAACAAACAATGACAGAAAATACAAAAGATCAAATGTATGGTAGGTGTCCAGGAAATAGTTGCGTATCCAAACTAGGCTTATAAAGGGCTGACCCCACCAACACCCCTTCCGTACATCGACAAAAGTAGAAATGGGCAAGAGTATCTGCTAGCATATGCTCAGCTAGCAAATGCTAGCATTTGCTAGCAGATTCGAGCATTTGCTCGAGATAACTAGCATTTTCCCATATACCGTAAAACTTCTAATAGATCTCCAGGGGGCTCTATTAGAAGGTGTTAATGATTGCTCTTTTAAAAATCGAATTTAAATCGGATTTCTTCGAGCGATCACTTTTTGGATAGCTACTGTAGAAAGGAACGTTCTATAAAAAAATTATTGAAAAGTATTTTATTTTCGCTGAGCTATGGCCCTTTGAATTTGAAAAGGTTGAAAAAATGACATTTTTTTCAAAAAATCATATCTCCGTGAAATCGAAGTCATTGTCAATAATTTCTTTTACATAATGTTATTCATACGCTTAGCTATCCAAAAAGTGGTCGCTCGAAGGAAATCGACTTATTTTTAATTTTTGGTGGGTTTTTGAATGTAAGTCTTTAAATTTGTTTAAATTTTTAAAAAATTCAAAAGGCCATATCTCGACGAAAATAAAATATTTTTCAATAATTCTTTATATAGCATATTCCCTATCCTCAGGGCTATCCAAAAAGTGCTCGCTCGAAGAAATCCGATTTAAACTCGATTTTTAAGAGAATTTTTACGTTTACATGAGGCTCTATTAGCAGTTTTATGATAAATTTGATCCGTACGACGGAGAGAATAGCCACAAGCTATCGTAAGAATACGATGATGAAATCATCGTACGTTCATCGTACTTTGTTGAAATTTCAACGAAATCTAAATGTTTTGTTGCAAAAATATCTGTCGAAATCCCTTGAATAATTTAGCAAAAGATTTTTTTAGAATGTCACGCCACCTTTTACTTTTGCTTTCATATTTTTAAAGTTCGTGTTGTTTTCATTTTCGTGTTAATGTCTAGTTTTATATTGAATCATGTTTTCATTGTCTTTTATTAATTTTTGTATCATTCTATGTATTGAAACGAAATCTCTGTTCCTCATAAGAATGTTGATCATGTAATTTCTGCGTCAGAAAATTTGCCTTTTTGTATTCCTACGGGAATTTTGCCTTTCAGCTGTGCTTTTAAAAACTTTTGCATTTTCGCAATTTTTTGGAATTTTGTGCCCATAAAGCCATCTGACAGAGATATGAGCATTTGAAGTTTGCTGAATAATCAATATTTGAATTTTTATTTTTACCTATTTTTAAACAAATTTTTACATTTTTTACAGTGGCGTAGCCAAAGGGGAGGGGTACCAAGGGTACCAGTACCCCCCCCCCTTACGGGCCGAAAACATAAGGGTCCCCCATGATTTTTTTAGAAAAAAGTCTTGGTACCCCCCCCCCCTTAAAAAATTTCTGGCTACGCCACTGATTTTTTGTTTAAAAAAAATCAAATTTTCCCCTTGAGAAGAGTGGTTTCTCATTTTAAAAAATTGTGTGAGAAAATTTTTTAGTGAACTCCTAAAATTTCGGTATGCTTATACACAGTTTACCAGCATAGCTCATTCGTTATAACTCCATCATAAACTTTCAATCTGTGCACAAATGTTCAAGTGGGTAATGATAAAAAAGGTTTACCGAGTTCAAGTTTATATGTACAACACCTAAATCTTTTTATTTACTCACAGACTTAAACAATTGACCAAAATCCAGGTTTTTACCATCCACTCCAAGAGGTTGTTGCTCTAATTTTGTTGAGTAAAAGTTGATTTGAAATTCTTCATCAGCTTATCATTATTTCTTGTAGAGATGAATTTTTTCGGAAATGATTTTTTTGAAAACTACATGAGTGAAATAAATCAAGCTCAAAATGAACAACAAGAGCTTCAACTCGAGAATCTTCGTTTCGAGCTACATAAAGGAAGAGCTAAACTGCAGCAAGAATGGGCTAAACTTAAGACTCAAGAAGCAGAATTCAATCAAGCAAACCCAAAATTTCCTTTTAATATGCAGGATTATGTAAGTAGAATCGGAAGCCGAGCGTCTCCGGCGCTCTCGTATTCCCCGAGGGTGGAAAAATACGTAAATTTTAGAGAATTTTTTTGAAGGGGAACACAAAATTTTTTTGTTTTTCTTCTCTCATCATCTCCTACAACTTTAGTTTTAGCGTCGAGGGTTTAAATCAATCGTTATCGAGATCGTCTGGATCGACAGACATTACACATTTATAGTAGTAGGATTACCATGATAATTTTTTTCATATGATATCATGTCATATGGCACAGCCTGTCATACGATGTCATTTTATATCATTTAATTGGTAGACGGACAAGGACAGCTCAAAATCGAGACATTTTTGAAAAAATTGAGTTTTCGTGTCAATATTCAGACACATTCAACCCGTCTTGAGACGATTCCGAGATGGCGTTTTGAAATGAGTCTCGATTTCGAGACAGCTAGCGGTCACCCTTAACGTCAAATGACGTCATTTGTCATATGACAACAAATGTCCGTTTTACAACCCTACAAATTTTAGAACAAAAATATTTTAATTTTGCCTAAATAAATCTATAAGGTTTTTTCTGTGCGATAAATCGTTTGCCGAACCCTGTAAACTCTTCCCTGATCTCGAACAAGAAAAAACGGAATTTTTTAGGCCTTTTAGGGCTGATTCAAGATCAGAAAAGCGTTTTTAAAGATCGGCACTCTATCTAAAATATTTGCTTGAAAAAATTGCAAAATCGATTTTTTTTGTACCGCCGTACAAAATTTATAGAGCAAGTTTGACAAATATGGTGAATCATATTTTGAGAAAATGCAACGCGATATTGGAAAAGCACAAGAAGAAGATCAAGAACTTAAGCTTGAACAATTTCGCTTTCTTCAGCATAAGGAAAGGCTAGGAAGACAAAAAGCTTGGGATAGACTCAGGCAAGAAAAGGAAGAGTTTAAACAGCAGCAAGAGAAGCCGAAAAATTTTTCAAATAACTATAAAAAAGAAGATTTTGAGCAGAATACAGCCAAAAAAGAAAATTTAAATATGACTGAAGTGAGCAATTTTTTAGATTACAGAGTGACTCAAAAAATAACACTTTTCAGATGCTTCGAGCAAATTTTTATTTAAAAAATTTTTTCCAAAATGATTCTATGGGGTGTTTTTCTATGGGATAAATCGATCGCACGCATTGAAAAATCTTGAAAACGCTGCCTGACCAGGGTTGAGAAATAGAATTATCCGGCTCAAGGGAAATTGGAAAATTCGGATTTATCCGGGGAATTCTGGAGAAATTTTTTCTCAGGAATTACTTGGTTTGAAAATAGGCTAATTTGGAACCAAATTGGCTCCAAGCGCGATTCGAACCTGCGACCTTGTGGCCACGAAGCCGATGTTTTGTCACTGCACCACCGAGGCAAGTTTGAGAGAGGGAAAATTTTCAAACCTAATAATTCTGGAGGAAAAGATTTCCCCCGCTAAAAAAAGATTTCCCCAGATTTCACCAGAATTCCCCCGGGGAAATCTGGATAAATCCGGGGAAATCCCAACCCTGTTCCTGACCCTGAAACAATAAAAATCGAAAAGATCCAGTTTTTGCGCTGATTCAGGGTTAGAGAAGCGATTTCAAAACCTTTCAATGTGCGCAGTTGATTCCTCGAAAGAGAAACCTTCATATGTGTTTTTTTTTAAATTTGATCAAAAATCGCAAAATTCCGTTCTTTTAATCACGTTGTGTAAAGTTCTTTCTAGAACTCTTATTTTTTTATTTTAGAATGAAATTGCAAAAGCTAGACAAGAAATGGAGCGTATGCACCTTGAAGGACAGAAAAAGAAGCAAGGGAGTAGCCAAAATGATCAAAGTTGGCAAGCCTCAACAAATCCATGTTTTCCGGAAAAGACCTATAGCAACTTTTTGGACAAAAATCCCACTGGCTCATTTAATGAGTTCAAAGAATATCAAGGTCAACAATTTGATAAAGTGCCAAAATATTTTGATACCGATCCTGGGCTTTCGGTAGATTTATGATTTTTCTTATATTTTAAATAAAAATTTTAGACCTCAACTTTGGTGAAAGAATTTGAAAACGCGGCAAAACTTAAACAAGTTTTAGAAGATCAGATTTTTAATGAGCAAATGCAAAAAGCGCAGCATGAAGCGGATCAAAATGCTACAGTTCTGGATTTCTTGGCAGCACAAAATGCTAGAAATCAAGAGCGTCATCGATGGTCGATGCGACATTGGTATTAAATAATTAGCTTAAAATTTGCCATTTTTGATCATTTTTTAAAGTATGGTTTGTTTATGCATTTGAATTGTTTTTTATAGTATAATTTTTTCCACGTTTGACCACAAAAAATCAAAATGAGACAATACAAAAAAATTAATTTCAATGCCATTTTTTATCATAACAAAAAATTTTCTTCCGACGCATTTCTCCGACTGGCCCTAAAAATTATCTACAACACCCCGTTTTTCGATGCACTCTATCGATTGGCGGCAGAATTTTTCAAAAATTCCTTAAGGAATTCAAATTCAGGTTTTCGTTTCGATACTCAGACTCGTTCAAAATTTTTGAAAATATTTGCATAATGGGCAATTTGTAAAAGTACGACTGCGCCGAACGGGGCACCAAACGGGTCCCAATTAGGCTTAGGCCTAAGCCTAAGGCCTAAGCCTAAGGCCTAAGCCTAAGGCCTAAGCCTAAGGCCTAAGCCTAAGGCCTAAGCCTAAGGCTTAAGCCTAGGCTTAAGCCTAGGCTTAGGCCTTAGGCTTAGCTTTATTAAACTCTATAAAATTAAATTAATTTTGAATCAAAATTAAGCAGACTTGGAGAAGTATTAACCAGGGTTTTTATTTCTCATTTATCTCTTCAGGGTTAACGAATTAGAATTTACTTCCAAAGCAAAAGTTTATCGCCACAAAGTGAACTATCTTTTCCACTTTGAATAAAAAATCGGTTCAAAAGTGGACTAGTCCTTTAAAGTATTTATTAATAAAATTTAAAATTTTTAACTCAAAATTAGAAATTACTATCTGATTCACAATAAGCCATACCAAAAAGACAACAGCCACCATAAGTTGAACCATATTTATTACAACAGGAAGAAACGTTCAGATCGCAATCGCTGTCGCATTGGCTCGTATATTTGTATATTGCTTCAGAGACCATCGATATAGCTAAAAAATTCTGATTGCATACTAACAAGGAAATTGTTTACAGAATATGTTATTTTGGAAAATTTTTATGTATTCTTATTAGGGCTGCGCGCGGCCGGGACCCCGCCACCCGCACGCACATTTTGTGAAAATCCCGCAACCCCGTCCCGCAAATTGAATAACTCCGTGATATCTTTTTTCATCGAAAATTTGGCAAAATCGACCGTTTTTAAATGATTTGGCCCCAAGAAAGTAGCTGGGAGTCTGGTATGGGGGAAGGGGCTATCTTACAAAGCGTACCAAAAATCCGAAAAGTTGGTTAAATGGTTAAAATCCAAAAACAATACCGCCAATCGTCTCAGCTCGCATAGCGCTTCAGAACAAGTATAATATCATGGGGTTTTTGGTTTTACCCATGGCCGAGTGACTAAAGCGTTCAGCATTAACACATAGGACGCAGGTTCGATCTCGTGTCCTAAAGTCATTTTTTATTTTTTTGTCAAATTTAATGAAAATTTTTGCATAGGGGTATTTTTATGCAGAGAACACGATGGAACAATTATTTTTCTATGAAACCTTTTGAAAAATCGCATTTTTTTAATTTTGCCAAAGTTTTCATGGCAAATAATAGGTCATCGTGCTCCTCGCATAAAATATGAACATGTAAAAATTTTCATGAATTTTGACAACAAAATAAAAAATGACTTAGAGCGCGGGATCGAATCCGGGCATAAAGTCCGCGCCGTTAAACCACTCGGTCATGGGTCAAACTACCAAAATCCATAATATGGTACCCGTTTTTTATCACTCGGCGAGCTGAGTCCATTGGCGAAATTAATTGTTAATTTTGACCCTTCCAGAACCTTTCTCCTCTTTGGTGCATCGTGTAAGGAATCCCAACCCAATACCGGATCCTGCTCCATGGGAGAAGGTTCCCCTCTGAAAGCTGGAAAATTTCCAAAATCCCTTATGTTTTTTTCCAAAATTTTTCAAAAAATTTTTTTCTTCAAAATCAACGGTAGAAAATATCGTCTATATATAGAGAATAATAATTGGAAAAACAGTTTTTTAAATATTTTTAAAAAATAGAAAAAAATTTTAGAGGCACTTTCTCGAGTGCTCAAAGGTTGCCTTAAACAGTTCGAGCGCGCTCCAAGTTGAATTTATAAAGTGATATTAATGCATGGGAAAGTTTTTAAAGTCATTTTTATTCAAAACTCGCATACCCAAAAATTCAAAACCTTGTCTGAAGCTCAATACCATCGATTTTACGTGTATTTTTTGAATTTTCTAACCTCTCTAAAACAAATAGGATAATTTTTTTCGTCAAAATGTCTTTTTGGCAGATGTATTTCAATATGGAGAACATTTCTAGCATGGTTTCGAAAATATCTGAGAAATTTTTTTTCGATTTCATTTCTACTTCCACGTGTAAAAATGGCTCAAAAATCAAAGTTTCTTGGATTTTTTCGAAACTACGCTAGAAATGTTCTCCATATTGAAATACATCTGCCAGAAAGAATGTCGAAAAAAATTATCTTCGGTGTTTTAGAGAGGTTAGAAAATTCAAAAATACACGTAAAATCGATGGTATTGAGCTTCGGACAAGGTTTTGAATTTTTGGTTATGCGATTTTGAATAAAAATGACTTTAAATACTTTCCCATTAATCTTTATAATTTCAACATGGAGCGCGCTCGAACTGTTTAAGGCAACCTTTGAGCACTCAAGAAAGTGCCTCTTAAATATTTTTAAAAAATAGAAAATTTTTTTTAGATTTAAAAATTTGATATAACTTACACATCAAAATGAGACCAAAAAGCACAATTTTATATAGCGAACCATGCATTTTTAAAATAAAAATAATTTGTTTATAAACACAGAAAGAAATTCTGGATATTTATATGTAGTTTAATTATGTGGGAGTGTTTATTTGTGAAATTCTTAGCCCCCTTTTAACTAAACAAACTTTTAATATAAGTAAGATTTAAACAGTTCTTAGATGTTTTGTATATTCCTTAGACTTTGATTCGAAAGTGGACCAGAATGATGGTGCCAAATCTTTTTAGTCAACAATTTTGTGGGTTTAAACTTATTCTTATAGTGTGTTAACAAATAACAAACAATGACAGAAAGCACAAATGGTAGGTGTCCAGGAACTACAGGGTGTTTCAGATGAAATCTACCTATTTTATTATAACATAGCTTTTTTCTGAAAAAGTATTCTGGAAAATAACGAGCTAATTTGTCCATTTTATGCATGTTTTTTTGTTTGTGAAAATTTTGACATGGGGCAAAAGGTTTTTGCCCGAGTTAGGATTCGAACCCGCCCTTTTATGATCAAAAAGCGAGAGCCATACCACTTGGCTATGAAGGTCGTATATGAAGATCGATAATAATTTCCAACGAGGCCGACGAGTGGTATGGCTCACCTTCATAGTCGAGTGGTATGGCTAACCTTATAGTCGAGTGGTATGGCTCTCCTAGCCACATGGCCAGCTGCCATGCGAGCCAAGTTTGTTTGTAAGCTCTTGGGTTCGGCAAAAAGTGACAAAAGTGTCTCTAAAAGTGACACAATGTCACTTTTGGAGACAAACTTTTTTTTGCGAAATTTAAAAAATTCATTTTATTTTTGTGTTATTTACAACGTCCTAAGGCTTTTTATCTAGATGACGTCAATTTTTTACTTGTCACTAAAAGTGACAATATGTCTCCAAAAGTGACACTATGTCTCCAAAAGTGACAAATATGCTAAAACGTCAGAAAATGATGTTTCTAGCGATGAAATTTTAGAATTAGATCATTTCTGACGTGTTAGCATAGTTGTCACATTTGGAGACATAATGTCACTTTTGGAGACATAATATCACTTTTGGAGACATCATGTCACTTTTGGAGACATATTGTCACTTTTAGTGACAAGTAAAAAATTGACGTCATCTAGATAAAAAGCCTTAGGACGTTGTAAATAACACAAAAATAAAATGAATTTTTTAAATTTCGCGAAAAAAAGTTTGTCTCCAAAAGTGACAATGTGTCACTTTTAGAGACACTTTTGTCACTTTTTGCCGAACCCAAGTAAGCTCATTATGGAACAGAGTTTATGCTTTGTAGGCTTTTATTTTTTACATTATATTTAATAATTAATTTAAAATATAAAGTTTATATTGAAAATAATATTTATGGAATTGTACTTCTTCTAATAAGAGCAGGTTTGACTTGAATTATCGACACCTTAGAAGTATTTTTCTTCTCTATTGAGTTGTTCTTCTTCTTCCACCCAATCATCTTCCAAAATACTTCTCTTGCTATAGAATTAAACAAGAAAATAACTATAGCATGAACCGTATTGTTTGCAATTGTAACCCAAGTGTGTGCAAAGGTGATAACTTGCACGAGATTATCATCTTTCATGCTAACTCTTAAACCAGGCATTATTTGTAGGACAATGAATTTGAGCTCGAATATTCCACAAAGTATTAAACTCTATAAAAATACATTAATTTTGAATCAAAATTAAGCAGACTTGGAGAAGTATTAAGTATTCTTTTCGATTTTCTTGACTGCCTGTCATCGGTTTTCGAAAATGTGTTAGGACATAAGAGAGTCGAAACTTGATTTCGATGAATAAAAATACATAGATAGCCATCATTAAAATCGGTATATACTCAGTCATATACATTTGGAACTAAAATTAAATAAATTTGTTTAATAATCAGAATCCAAAATCCAGTATCCGGATTCAGAATCCATAATTCCGGATTCTGAATTCTAAATCCGGATTCGAATTCTGAATCAGGATTCTGGATTCTGAATACGGATTCTGTATCTTGACTCTGAATTCGGATTCTGAATCCGAATTCTGAATCTGGATTCTGAATTCGGATTCTGAATCAAAATCCGAATTCAGAATCTAGATTCATAATCAGGAATTTGGATTCAGAATTCGAATTCAGAATCCGGATTCTGAATCCGAATTCTAGATTCAGAATCTGAATCCAGAATATTGGTGTTAAAAAAATAGAACCCTTCTCCAAATCTAAACCTAGCTAAGCCATTGAAGAGGAGGGAACAGTGATCCTGTACTCAATGACTAAGTTTTGACTTACATCTTGAATAAAGAATGACCAATCGGCTCTATTTTGATTACATACAAGTTCAATATGATATTCTAAAAATAAAACATAATGATTTTTTGTTAAAAATTCTATTCGCTTACCTTGCACATTATAAGTTTCGAAACAACCACCAACCCCAATTAAAGCAGCAAAACCACATGTAATCAACCAAGTTACGACTATTGAGCTAAATTTTATTTAGTTGATCATATTTTTCCTATATGTGGAATCGAGTTACATATGCTCATGATCGGATTTGTCTAGAGCCTACCTCTTCCGAAATCGAGGTCCCATTGGACTTGTGCCACCTATCTCACTCTTCGCATTTCTAGCCCCCTCCCATGATCATAGATCCGCCCCCTCGACGAATGGCCTCAACGAATGGGTGGGAGGGAGCAGAGTATTCAGGATCCCTTAGAGGGTCGAAAATCCGAAAAATAATGGGTTGTACCATAATTTTCTGGTTTTTCAAAATTGTATCTCCCTACGCCACAGCCCCAACCCCTCTAATATATTTATCTCTGACTCATACCCATAAATATTGTTATTTCCGAACATGAACTTGTCAATTTTTGGGAAGATAAATGTCACAAATCGATTGATAGTAAGCAATAGGACAAAGAAAAAGTCACCGCTGAAAGAAATTGAATCGCTATATGCAATAATGTAACGAATAGTTTCGCCATATAACTAAAACACTATTGGTTTATTTCAAGCATAAACGTACATCATATCCAGCAAAAGTTATTGGCACAACCAGTACAACATCCACTATTAAACCCATAAAATCCGAGATCAGCATTTGAAAAGCAATGATGAAGAATGGCATAGTTTTGAATTTTTTGTATCCCTGTGAAATGTATAAGAACGCATTTGAATTTTTTAAGCTTACTTTTATAAAAACTGCCAGTAGAAGAAAGTTAGCTAATAATGATAAGATGGTTAATGTCAAAAAAGAACTCGCACCAATGAGCCTTAACTCAGTCGAAATAGTTGAATTGCTACTTCTTTGTCCAGAAGGAAGAGCAGAACCATCCAGAATGCCTCCCATAGGTGGGTTGCCACTTAGTGGTATACTGTCATTTAATATTATACCGCCTTGTGGTGGCATACTACCATTTAGTGACATACCCGGTGGTGCACCACTTGGTGACATACCCGGTGGTGCGCCACTTGGTGGCCCACTGCCAAATGGTGGCGGACTGCCATTTGGTGGAGGACCTCCAGGACTGCCATTTGGTGGGGGACCTCCAAGACTGCCATTTGGTGGAGATGGTCGTTCCATTTAGAAAATAAAACTTTTAGTATGACAAATCTAATAACCAAGTAATATCTCCTTTATATATAGGAGCGAAAGGTAATGATAATAATTAGATATTTCGTTGCTATAGCTTTTCCCATGGGCGAGATCTTTTCTCGCTATAAGAAACATGATTTTGCGTATACTTTAAATGAACAATGTTCACTATACAGGGTGCAAAATAAGTCCGCTTGTTCAAGAGCTCCAAGAAAAGGTATTGTGGAGAATTGTAAATTCCAAACAACAAAATGGTAAATGCATACTGGACAGGGATGTCACTCATAAGAAAAACTCATGAGCCTCAACTCGCATAAATCCCAACTGAAATAAACTCCAACTCGCATAAAACCTCAACTCGTATGAAACGTCAATTCGCATAATACCTCAAATCGTTCAGGGTTCGCGCTATCTAACGCTATTTGGTAAAATCAGCGCTAGCTGTCAGAAATCCGATTTCCGATGTCGAAAATATCTCTGACGACTGCAACGCATTTCGCTCATGAATGCAAACAGCCCTAAACATCATGATTTATTTTGCACCATGCCGTGGGGAAGGGGGTACATATACCCTCCCCCATGAGCCAAAAAGTTTTAAAAATTCAAAAGTTCCTTTATGTTTTTAACCAAAATAAAAATCGGAATCTTGTACCCCCATGAAAAAATCCTAGCTATAGCACTGTTTTGCACCCTGAATAATAAAAATTTATGATAGCAACTACAAATTAAAAATAAAGATCAACATTAATAAGCATACAGATGTAATTTTCTCGTACAATTTTGCAAATAAATGATTCCTTGAAAGAGTAAAAAAAACTTAAGTCGAATATTTTTAGAATTGGTTTTTGGTATTACCGATTTTTGAGCTTTCTAAATAAAAACGTTTTGTAAGCAGTGCCTTAGGGGTCGTTCACATATTACGTAATCATTTTCGAAATGTTGAAAACGCTCTAATTTTTTTCCTGAAGGAATTTTAAAAACTTTTCTTTGCAGACTCCCTAAAATGGGATATGTTTTAGGGGGTCTGCAAAGAAAACTTTTCAAAATTCTTTCAGGAAAAAAAGCTAGAGCGTTTTCAACTTTCCGAAAATGATTACGTAATATGTGAACGACTTCTTAGCCGGGATTTTTTACATACGCCGCTTAGAGTTATCTCAGAGATTCCGCGAGCGCCGGAGGCGCTCGTCCCCGGTACTAAACATCATGTGATAAATCTTGTTGTTTAAGATGTTGAAGCTCCGAAGAATTATTTATTTGTCAAAAAAGCGTCACACTTAAAGCATGCCAGAATAGAGAACTAAAAATGCCATAGCCAGAGGATATGATTGAGTTGGGGCCACTTCTCTTTTAACCCGTCTTTGGCCACGGTTGTAAAAATACAACATCGATGTTTTCATCTCTATCTATGACGAAATAGCTTTGATCGATACTTTTTGTGCTGGGAGAGATTTTTCAGCTTATAAGCAACACATATGTGCGAACGATTTTCGGGTTAACTTTACTAAAAATGAGAAAAACTTAAAAAAAGAAAATGTAACGTTTTTTATGAAAATTTTGCAATTCTTGGTACCTCGCACGAAATCTTATTTTCAACTTTTCTCGCGATTCCTGAGGGCCCCAAAAAAGCTTTTATACACTTTATTTAGGTTTTTAATAGCGGGGAATCCGAATTTGAAGTCCTTTTTAAGTTTTGAGTGAAGTTTTGTGGTTTTCTGATGACTTCGAAAAATCGAATCACGGTCTTTGGCAGTTATTTTTCGGCCCGAAATTTGAGGTTCTAAAAGTTTTCTTTTTGCCTGATATGCTATTCACACCACAATTAACATGTTTTTCATAAAAAATCAATAAAAAAATCCCGGCCAAAAACGGGTTAAGAGCTCTTTCTAGCTTTAAGGTAATGGTAGGTCAAGTCGTTCGGGGACATTGGGTCAACAACTTCGAGGACATCGGTCAACAATTTCGGGAACATAGTGTGTTTTGTTGGATTTTATGAGGAGAGTTTAGAAAGCATTTATTCTCGTAAATTACAAGACATGCTATGTCACACTATGTCCCCGAACGACTTGACCTATCAATATTTACAAAATCTGTGATAACTAGCTCATCACAATTATACAGTATACAGCGTGTTCAAAAATTATGGCAACTTTTTTATTTCGTTATTATCCTTTTACAGTAGGCTCTAATCTCGAACTTATTCTTATTAGTTTTTCGATACGTAGAATCGATTCCCTCAAGAATTATGCAATGAAAAATTTTCTTTCGCTCTGTAAGGGTCCTTTATGTCCCAAAGGAACCAAAATGGCAATCTTTATGTAAGTGCCCCTAGCTACGCCCCTGAATAAGCGTGAAAGTCCAGCAGTTTCGGTGTCTAAGATTTCAAACATGAATCAGAGCGATATGAGCCGCTATGAACTCAATCTGAGCTCGAAAACCCCTGGAATTTGGACTTTAACACTTACATAACCATTTACCATGTTGGGCCCTTTGGGCCATAAAGGATCCGTCCAGGGCAAAAGAAAATTTTTCCTCGCTCAAATCTTGCTGTAATCTATTCCCCGTCTCGAAAACCCCATTTTTGTCGATATTGAAGCTTACTGTAAAAGAATAATAACGGAATAAAAAAAGTTTCCATAATTTTTGAACATACTGTAAAGATCTTTTTTACGGCACAGCTTGTCTTCTTGTCGCTACCGGTTGCACTTTAATCGTGGTCACCTTCGAAACATTCACTTTAATCGCGGTTGCTTTTGAAACATTCACCGAGATTGATTTCTTTCTACCAATCAAAACATAAAACACTTCTCTTGCCAATGAATTAAAGAAGAATATCACAATAGCATGAATAGTATTGCCCAAAATATTGATCCAGGCTTGTGAAAAAGTTAAAACTGTAACAACATCACTATTCGATAGACTTGCCCTAAGAGTAGGCATTAAAGAAAGTATGACGTTTTCGAGTTCAAAAACTCCACATAAGAGAACGCTCTAAAAGATAAAATACGCATTTTTAACTATACTAGCTGATAGAGACAGGATTTTTCAAAAATCCGGGGCCGGAAAGACGGGTTGAGACAAGGGAAAACCCCCGGTCCTCAGTTTTAAAATACCGGTGCTCCAACCGGAGATTTTTTGAAAAAATTTTTTCACCAAAAATAGGATAATTTGTTAATAATTTTTGACAAATTTGTCAGCTTTTTGATCGATTATTAATGACTTTTCCCTATGTTCATCATAGGTCAGTAAGGTGGGGGGGGGGGGGGGGGGAGAGGACCATCGATGAGGTGGTCCCCCACCAACTCATTAAATTTGGTTAATGTTTTAACAAAAAAAAGGACCTTTTTTTAGCTTGGGGTAGTCTTCACCTAATTTTTATGGACCACCTTATATGTTCGGCGGGGTCTATGTGTGGTCCCCCTTCAATTTTGGGTCCGTGCGTGCGTGGGTCAAGGGGAGGGGGAGACTTCTCCCCCCTCTTGCCGACCTATGAGATTTGAATCAAAAATTTGCGTAAAAATTTCAAAAATTTACGCTCCAATCCACAATTGTCTCTTCGACAAGTACTGTAAAAAATTTGTGTAAAAAAATCTTTAGAGTTTGAAAGATCTGGTTGAAAACTCAATAGTGCATAAAAGAATTGTAAATGAAACGTATATTGTACATCCATAAATAAAACCTACTTGAATAAGTATTAAAAATTCTTTTCGATTAGCTTTTTCAACTTTAGTTGGACGTCGACAATTTGTCATGATGTGGATTATGCGAAAACGAATTTCCAAGAATAAAATCACATAGACTGCCATCATTATTATAGGGATGTACATAGCCATGTACATTTCAAACTATAATTTTAGACTTTGAATTCTACTAGCAAGAGCTAGGCGAGTTGCGTATGGAAATTTTCCATGAACATGGATCCAAGAGGGATGCATAAATTTTTTAAGAGTAGAAATACTTAAAAAGTCGAACTTTTTGTCAATATTGATTTAAAAAAACAATTTTTGAAGAGAGAAAAAGAATTTTGACACTTGTTCATAAAAAATTTAACAATTTTTGGTGAAAATTTTGAAAAACTGAGGATTTTTTGGAGCTATTACACAATAAAGGGACTACTCACGTGAAAAAGTGGGTAGCCTCCTAGTGTGCAGTAGCTCCGATTTTGTGGTTTTTTAAAAATTTTGGCGTTTAAGAGTATGCCCTTCCTTCCCTCTATTCTTCCTAATCCTTCTTTTTATATTATTTTTACCCCTTGAAGAAGATAGGATATTTGTGTTCGATTTGTACTGCAAACAAGTTCTAGATGATAACCTGAAATCATTAACTTTGAAATAAATTTTTCAAAATTTTTACCTTCAACATTAAAAGTATCCATGCACCCACTAACACCATATACGGCTGTAAAACCACAAGTGAACAGCCAGGTTATTGTTATTAAACTAAATTTTGTCAGAATTTTTCAAGCGTTAAACGAAGAGGATATGTAATTCTGGATGGAAAAATTTTTGCCACTAAACAGTCAAAGATAAGGGTGACACACCTTTATATACACTGGGTCACGGCGCACCAAAGAGGAAAAAAGTGCAGGGAAGGGTCAAAATATTTTTAAAATTTCGCAAATCGATTGCTAGCCAAGCGCTTCAAAACGAGTATCATATCATATGGCTTTGGAGTATGACCCATGGATTGGCTAACGTGCTCGGCCTTCACTCATAGGGCGCGGGTTCTATCTCACGTCCAAAAGTTATTTTTTGTCAAAATTCATGTAAATTTTTCCAAAAGTTTCCAAGAAAAAAGTATATAGTGTTTCCCACATAAAAATGCAAAAAGTTTAACAAAAAATGACTTTTGAATGCGGGATCAAACCCGGGCCCTATGAGTGAAGGCTGAGCACGTTAGCCAATCGGCCATGGGCAAACCCCCATGATATGGTACTCGTTTTGAAACGCTCGGTGAGTTGAGTTAGTTGGCGAAATTTTTTAAATTTTGACCCTTGCATGCACCTTTTCCTCTTTGGTGCGCCGTGGGGTATGTCTGTAAGATTTTTAAGTTAAAGAATGAATTCATAATATGCTAAGGTTCTCTGTCATTTGAAACTTACACAAAAATATTAGGTGTTGTGAACAAAATTTGGTTAATTTTCGGGAAAATAAACACAAAAAATCGATTTATAGTCAGCAAAAATACAAAGAAAAAAGATCCGTTAAAAGAAACAGTTGCACCAAAGCCAATGGCATAACGAAAAACTTCACCATACAACTGAAAGTAATTTTGTAAACTAGTGAGTTATATATTCAAGAGTAGCGCCAAAAAATGAAATTTTTGAGCGATTCTTTTAAACGGGAGGGATATTGTTTTACGGCTTAAGAGGCAATGCCTCGAAAACTCGAACCTAGGAAGGGCACAGTAAAAAATTGTTCCGTTTTCATTGAAACCAACGTATACCCCCGTTTTTGAGGTCGTTGAACACGAATCTCATTTTTTTGACACTATATAGTTAACCTTACATCATAACCAGCAAATGTAATAGGTACATGTAAAATCATGTAAGTGGCTAGACCCAAGAAATCACAGATCAACATTTGCCAAGCAATAATGAAAAACGCCATGGATTTAAATTGTTTGTGGCCCTGGAAAATAAGTCTTTAGAAAGTATAAAATAAAATTTGTTATTTAAAAATGTCTATCCATTATCAAGTTAGCCCCATACCAATATGACCGCTTTTGAGTGTACCAAAACAACTAATTTAAATATTGAAGCCAGTGGTTTTTGGTCACTCAAAGACGTTAAAGAACCATTCCACTTGGAAAAAACCCAAATATACTTTTTTTTAGGGATTTGACTATTGCGCTCATGTTTTCGTTGTAATACACATTCGAAAGGGGTCATCCAGATATTACGTAATCATGTTGGGGGGGGG